>CM021101.1:865384737-865499738 GCA_007115665.2 Sequoiadendron giganteum
ATATCAAATACCTGGTAAAATAGGTTTGAGATTTGTGTATAGTGCTGAACCAGCTTTCTGACACCTATTTGTTTTCGCAAAAATGAGTCTGGACGCAAAAGATATGCCTCCCGGAGTGAAAACAACAACTTCTGGCTTTGACAAGCGAAAAAGGCACCAAACCAATAAAATAAAAAATTCTAACCTCCACCACTGTGAAGAGTGTCAAGTTAACTTTCCAACAATATTTTGTTTCCAAAAAAGGCCTTTGTTTGCAAAAGTTATTGGAAAACGAAAAAAAGTCCTATAAAAGGCACTTTTATTGCTAACTAGGTGCAAAATTTCGGCACCTTCTTCTTCAGCTCTCGGTCCTGCATGTGACCTACTGCTGACGCTATGGGCTAAATCAGCTGGCATTTGGTCACAAATGTGACCTTTGGCTGGGGGCTCCAAATCCCACGAGGGTTGAGCCGAGCGGCGGCGAAGGCTTGAGTGGAGTGGCAGGCGACGTAGGTGTAGAAGGTGGTGGTGGGACAACTGAGCGCTAGGTGGCTAGTGGCCACTTGGTGGCATGGGCTGAATGCTCTGGCCAGGATTTGTCAACCGCATTTTGGATTTTTTTTAAAATTTCGTGCAATTTTTCACCTTGGACTGCATGCTGGGGAGGCCGTACGACCTCTCTGGCAAATTTCTTTTGCCTTTTGTTTTCAACAGGTTCAAAATCGATGAAACAAAAGGTGTTTCTAGGATGTTGGGGTGCTTTGAACGCGATGGCGACGTGCGTTTGGCCTAGAAATACATAGAAAAATTGCCAATCCCTAGAAGCTCAATAAATCAGCCTGGCTTGAAACCCTTACAAAAAAAAAGATGCTGTGAGAGAATATCTTCAAATCACGAACAAGTAGTCATAGGTCCGGAGCTATGATACCATGTGGAAGTTGATAAATCTCAACCTCACAGTCCCCAAGAATCACCTATATGTGATTAATTGTCACATTCAAAAGATATTTAGAACAACCAACAAGAGATGTTATGTAAACCCTCAGAGCAATATGTGCAAGTTAAAACCAGAATAATATTATTGAATGATCTGATGATTACAATGTGATCAATCCTTATGAGGAGATGAAGAAAACCTAAAATTAGGAAACGCTAGTGTGCACACTTGATAATTAATAAATAATTATTAATGTGCCTAAGTTTAGTTTAAGCAATCTAAAGGAATAAGTGACTTAATTAATTAACCAATATGATTAAATTAATTAAGTGGAATAACTTATTACTCTAACAGAAAATCCCCAATTGGTACTTTCTCATAGTTTCATCAACTTTGCTTGTAACATTCAAAGCAATGAAAATTCAACATAACTTTCAAAAGAAATTGAAAACCCACAAACCAATTACCATTATAGATACCATTTTCCATGTTTTAAAACATATCAAAAATTTAGGTGTGGTTTCTTTGTAACAAACCCTTCAAATACTTGCTGCCATGTTTGACAAGAGGCTTAAAAGAGTAGAAATTCACCATAATTTGACCATAAATTTCAGAAAATAACTCCCACTCACAAAATAAAACCTGTTTTGGATACCGATTAAGCCCTTTAAAAACACATCTTAAACGCATATATGCTTACTTTAGAAAGTATCTTCTAAAACTTGTCTGTTACCGCTGCTACAAAGCCTAATTAGGCTTGCTCACAAGGGGTTTACTGATTCTCCACACTTCTGGCCTCAAACCATCTCACCAAAAGATCAAAAACACCAAATATACTCAACAAATTCTATTCCAACCTTTACAAGTCACTTTCCAAGAGTTTTTTAACCAACCCTAACCTCTATGCATCAAAACTACTCAAAAACATGCCTTTTCCAGCCTAGGGCATCAATATTCTTGCACAAAACCTTATCTCTAACCCCTACAACTTGGATAACTAAAAACATCATGTCAACATAGACCTTTACACTGAATTTTATGAATTTTCATTAGAGATAATTAAGGATGGATTTTTCCTATGCCATTGGTTAACCCAGATAGGGTTTCAAATGGCTTTCAAAGAAAATGTCACATCTTTCTTATTTCTTGATGAAATGGAGTGAAAAAAAAACCACAAAAATTATATTCATTGCAATTTCATCTCCCATTGGTTTTAGAACTTCATCTATCTATACAAACACATTCCATTCAAAAGAACAGTAAGGAACACAACTAAAAGTGCAAAAATTAAGTGTTTTATTGCTCCCAACTTCCTCAAAATCACTCAAAAAAATTTACAACGATAGATTAAAGATTTTTTATGCCTTTACAAGATTTTTACGATAGTTAAAAACCATATTTTGACCTCCTACCTCCTTTTTCCACAAGATGACTCTTCATATTCTCTTGTTTGTATTTTTACACTTTTGCAACATGACAATTTTTACCAAAAATGACAACTTTTGAAAATATGACAAACCCACACCCCTAACAACCTAATATGACTTGAAACAAGTTAAAAATGGTCTAATTGACCTTATTACAAGATCCAAGCACAAATTAAAACAATAATTTACAAAATGGTCTCATGGAGGCATAAACTGAATCGGGTGCTCTTGCACCATACTCCCCATGGAAATAAAACTCAAGTCCCTTTAGTGAGGACCTGTAAATACACGAAAACCTGCACCAAATCATGCAACCAAAATCAATTGTGAAAAGAAAAAATCAAAAGGTAAAGTTGCAACTTCCACATCTATCCCATGATTACATTTGCCAATTTCAACATGTAGCTGCTTCATCTTGAACTTAGGTCTATCCATCCTTGCAATATCAACAAGAAATTTGTATATTCCTTCCTCATCTAAAAAAATTGTTGAACCTACTACAAATACACATCCTCCATTCTTCTTCTTCTTCACTTTAGGTGCATGCTTGAACTTTCACATCTTCCTTTGCAACCCATCCTTAAACTCGTCAGTTTTGTTTTCCACCTCTTCTACATGATTCTCTACCCCTACAATTGTTGTTTTCTCAGGTTTAGGAACCTATGAATTAACTGAAATAGAATGTCCATTATCCTTTTCTGAAAACAAAGAAGAAAACATCACCATATCAACATACCCCTTAAGGCAATTTTGAATCCCAAGAGTCACTTCATCTTTGACCTTCAAAAAGTTAGACTTTGACACTAACTCAATATCATTTCCCTCCAAAATCAGATCATTCTTCACCTCTAGTATCTTGGTACCTTCAAGGTTTGAAATGGCTGCAACCTCCATATGCTTTTATTCTTCTACTTTGATGAAATCTTCCCTATCAAATATCATCACATTAGCTTGCTTGGCTTTATCTTTATATTCCTTCATCAAAAAAGGTTCTATTATCTCCACTTTCTTTCTCCTCTTCAAAATAATCATCTTGATAGGCCACATAAACCTTTTCTTGACTGTTAAATGCCAAATTTTTTCTTGGTTTGCTAACTATTGAATCTTAATATTTATTCTTTCTTCCATATTTTGTCGAATTTCCCTCATTAGCTCCAAAGATTACCTAAAATATTTTATCTCTTGATCCACATCTATTTCTTTTTCCTTCTCTTTTTTGTTCTTCATCTCTTTTTCCTCTCTTTTCATCACTTGTTTCTTTTTTTGTAAACCCTCACTCTGCTAGTATCTAGGAACTATTATCTTCCACACATATATTATTTCGGTATTCAAGTACCTTCACACACAAAAATATCCTCTACTCAATAGGAATCTGGAAGATGCACTCTACAAAACCTCTTCTACCCACTTACTCTCATTGGAAGAAATCTACACACCTTCTACCTAGCTTCATCACTATTGGAGGATACAACAAACCTTCTCTCACAACTTCCTCTCAGGGTCTTCTAGCTCTGATACCAATTGACGTAGAGCATGGAGGGAGATCATTAAGAAACCAAAAATCAACCAAATTTGGACAATCCTTTAACCTTTAAAATCCCAAATTGGTACTTTCTCATAGTTTCATCAACTTTGCTTGTAGCATTCCAAACAATGAAAATTCAACATAAATTTCAAAACAAATTGAAAAACCACAAACCAATTACCATTATAGATACCATTTTACAAGTTTCAAAATATAAAAAAAATTCATGTGTGGTTTATTTGTAATGAACCCTTCAAATACTTGCTACTACGTTTGACAATAGGCTTAAAAGAGCATAAATTTACCGTAATTTGACCATAACTTTCAGAAAATAATTCCTAACCATAAAATAAAACCTGTTTTGGATACCCATTAGGCCCTTTCACAACATATCTTAAATTAAAGTATTCTTACTTTGGAAAGTATCTTCCAAAAATTGACTGTTACTTCTATTGGAGTTGAGAAGATACAACTTCATAGGAGCCCAAAGATCTCTGCAAGCGAATAACCTGTTACAAGGAGAAGCAAAGAGAAGCAACATAAGGAAATGCTCAAGAATGTGGAGCAATGTATTCACCTGAAAATGTAAAATGAATAATGATACAAAAGATAGTTTTCAACCATATATAGATGAAAAGCCTAAAAAGGAAAACCCTAGACTTACACAATAATAATTAATAAAGTAATTAATTATTATACACCTAATGTTAGCTTAAGTGAAAAGAGATAAAAGGGAACTTTAAGTAATTAAACAAATATTGTTTAATTAATAATGTAAATAACTGATTATTCTAACACCCCCCCTTAAGCTAGACTTAGGGAGAAGCTAAAACCTAGAAGAAGCTACTGAAAGCAAAAGCAATGGGTCCTGGCAAGAAGGCCAGATCAGGTACCCATGTACAAAATCAATGCAAACTAAATGAAATGGGGTAAAGGAGAAAACCCAGTGGGAACAAAACTCCTCCCCAAAAATAGAATGCAAGGAAGGAAAGCAATGCACTAATGAAAGAAGGATAGGAGGTGGATAACATTATACCCCCCATAGACAACTTCTATCATATAAGTGCATGTACAATGGTCTCCATAGGAGAGATAGAAAGAGAGAAGAAGGCCCCCCCACAATGGGAGATGCTTGATGTAGAATCGAAAAGGAGATCCTGAAGCGGCAAATGATATTCCTCCCCTTGGGAAGAAACGGATCCAAAGGATGATGTCGAAGAAACCCTGTGAAGAATGATGAACCAATCTATCTCAAGATGCGTGCCATGATAGGATGCTGAAGAGTCTCACTGTCTGAACAGAAACAAATAATACCAAATCCAAACTAATGTGGAGAATACTGAAATGCAACCTCTGAATGCACGGATAATGGTGGGCGAACAGTGATAACCTGACTGTCAAGGTAGAGGAGATGAATGTCCTCAAAATAATCCTCCACATCTGCAATATAGGATTCCACAAACAAGAAAGATATGTCTGCAACATAAGAGTCCAAAGTAGCTATGTCTGGAAGATGTATGATTCCCTACTACACTGAATCAAGAACAACAAGAGATGCTGATGAAGTCTCAGTCTGAAGAGTAGGAACTGTGAGACAAACCTCTGATCCATCAGAACATGTAAGGATGTCTAAATACTCAAGCTCCTCTAAAGTATCATGATCAAAGGGTGTATTATCTCTCCAAGCAATGGGTAAGAGACAATCTGAAGTAGGATCCTCTAGGAATGGAGAGAGAATTGGGTCTCCATAGATCTCCCAAAGACGTGTCCAAAGTGGGTGAGGGCAATCAATGTCCGATATAGCCAACACAGTGTATGATCAACACTAGACAATATAAGTCCTACTATGTGATTTCTAATGATATCACATGCTAATTTTCCCTCTAAAGTTGCTGGTTCAGGTGTAAGATCATACAAATAAGGCAAAATATTAAGCCACCTACAATGTGTAAGTATACCCTTTGCCCATGACTCATAATTACCCCGTTCCAGAAGAACAACTGAAGGGTGAGTAGAAAAACCCATGATAACTCTTCAAATGAAAAATTCAGAGACTAATGATCTCAGCAATGATAAGTGATATCAACATAACCCATCCAATGCAAACAAAGCCCATGTAGGGGCCAGGATGACCAAGTAATTGAGAAAAGTGTAAAAACACACAAAGCTAAATAAAAAATAGTTGGTAAATATTATTATAATATAGACTATATATCTGGAAAGATCACTGTAATACCTTTCCAACGCCTATTTGTTTGTGCAAAACGGAGTTCAGACGCAAAAGATACACCCCTCAGAGTGAAAAAACCAAGTTTTGACTTTGACTGGCAAAAAAAACTGCAAAACTGCAAAATCAGGAAAAATTACTAGTACCATTGGAACGGTGCCAAAACCAGCTTTCCGACAATATCTCGTTTTCAAAAATTCAAGAAAAAATGCCCATTTTACGCCCGATTTAGCGCAAGCTGCTCAAAAGGGCAAAAAAAAATGTCCCACAACCCTCAGGGGCGAAAAAAAATCGGCCCCTGGCCATATGGACGACTAGGGGGCTAGCCGCTGGGTGCTGGGTGCGCAGCCCCTAGTTCCTCATAAAACCTTGGCTAAGCTCACGGGGGCTGCACAATCCACCGGCGGCAGGGCGCTTAGCGCCTGGTCACCATGTGACCTTGGCGACGGGGTTTGAAGCCCGCGGGGGTTGGAGGGGCCAATAGAAGTCGGCGAGCTCGGTCAGCGCGGGGAGCGTGGCGGTGGCCGGGCGGTGCACGGGCAGACGGAGCCAAGCAGGGTCGATGAGTGTGGCGGGGAGCAAGCGGAGCCCGACGGACATAGCCAGTGGCAGAGCGGCGACTGGCGGAGCGTAGGAGGTGGTTGCTGAGCGGGCGGAGCGGCGGCCGAGAGCGGCACGAGTGATGCCTGGGTGGGGTGGTGGCCGACCGGTGTAGGCTGACAGAGCGGCAAGGCCAGACCGCCGGTGGCTGGTGGCCGCTTGGCAGCGGATGGGCAACGCACGAGATTTTCACTGGCTGCACGAAAAATTAAATAAAAAACCTTAGTTTTTTATTTATTTTTTTAATTTTTTGCTGCAGGGGCCGTACGGCCAAACCCTAATTTTTCTTTTTGCATCCCTAGTTGATTGTAACCAAAATCGACGATTTAACAGTCGATTTAGGGTTTTTGGGCACTACGAATCCAATGGCACTGTCCGTTTGGGCCCAAAGTGAACCTAAAATTTGGAGTATGTTGAATCCACAAGAAGAAACCTTAGAACCCTAGATCTACTTTTAATGCAAAAATCTCAAAACAAGAACAAGCAGTCGCAAATGTGAAGCTCTGATACCATGTTGGAGTTGAGAAGATACAACTTCATAGGAGCCCAAAGATCTTTGCAAGCAAATAACCTGTTACAAGGAGAAGCAAAGAGAAGCAATAAAAAGAAATGCTCAAGAATGTGGAGCAATGTATTCTCCTGAAAATGTAAAATGAATAATGATACAAAAGATAGTTTTCAACCATATATAGATGAAAACCCTAAAAAGGAAAACCCTAGGCTCGCACAATAATAATTAATAAAGTAATTAATTATTATGCACCTAATGTTAGCTTAAGTGAAAAGAGGTAAAAGGGAACTTTAAGTAATTAAACAAATATTGTTTAATTAATAAAGTAAATAACCGATTACTCTAACAACTTCTATTACAAGGCCTAATTAGGCTTGTTCACAAGGGGGTTTATTGATTCTCTACACTCTTGCCCTAAAAAATTCTCACCAAAATCTCAGACACACCAAATATGGTCTGAAAATTCTATTCCAACCTTTACAAGTCACTTTCCAAGAGTTTTTTAAGCAACCCTAACCTCTATGCATCAAAATTTCTCAAAACATGCCGTTTCCAACTTAGGGCATCAATATTCTTTTACAAAACCTTATCTCTGAACCCTGCAACTTGGATAACTCAAAAAAATCATGTCAACACAGACTTTTAGATTGAATTTTATAAATTTTCATTGGAGATAATTAAAGTTATGCTTTTTTTTTCCTATGCCACTAGTTAACTTAGCTAGGGTTTCAAACAGTTTTCAAAGAAAATGTCATATCTTTTGTATTTCTTGATGAAATAGAGTGAAATAAAAAACCATAAAATCTAGATTCATTACACTTTCAGCTTTGTTGGTTTTATATCTTCATCTATCTATATATACATGTGCCATTCAAAAGAACAATTAGAAACATAGTTAAAAGTGCAAAAATTAGGTGTTTTATTGCTTCCAACTTCCTCAAAATCACTCAACAATCTTTACAATGATGGATTCTGGAATTTTATGCCTTTCCAAGATTGTTACAATAGTTACAAACCAAAATTTGACCTCCTACCCCCTTTTTCGAAATGATGACTCTCCATATTCTCTTGTTTGCATTTTTGCACTTTTTTACCAAAATTGACTTTTGAATATATGAAAAATCCACACCCCTAACAACCTAATATGACTTCAAACAAGCTCAAAATGGTCTAATTGACCTTATTAAGAGATCCAAGCACAAATGAAATCAATAATTTTCAAAATGGCCTCATGGAGGCATAAACTCAACTAGGTGCTCCTACACCATAAGGATACTCCAAACCCTACCAAACCCTAGGGCATTTTTCATCACCTTGTAGAGATCTCAAACATGCATGAAAAAATTTCACAGAGACTAAAATCATCTCTATTTTTGATGATAAAAAAAAGTAACAAAAAGTTAGAAAAATTTATAATTATAAGTGATGAAAAGAAGTACATGGAAAATATATTATGCTGAATTTATTTATTTATTTTAAAAATTAACCATTAACTATCCAATACAATATAAAAAAATACAAATATACAATGAAATAGTTGGATGTTGTGGTTGAGTTTCTGATATGTGGTTGTCATTGATGTCAACACTATTAGCATAAATGTCTTTAAGACTGTATATGTCGAGGATATTGAGAAAATTGTAATAAAACATGTTATAGGTTGTTTGTGAAGCAATGAAGATCGGTATGATGGAAAGTTTAGTATGTTGATAGTGAGAAGTTTTGGATTAAAGGGTTTTTTTTAAAGCCTATATAGTTTATTTACTTAAATTTTTAGAGGTGCACACAAATATATGAGCAAGCTATGAGTTTCTGTATTTTGACAGTTATTTTGTGACTATAAATGGTGTTCATGGAAGAATATAATATGATTCTGGTAATTTGAGTTGTTGCGTATGTTACTGTGGTATTCATGGACATTTCTAGATCATGTTCTATCTGTGTTGCGCATTCTCATTGATCATTGTGCTTGTGATCCAAGATTTTCTCTTGCGTGTTCATGTTTTTCATGTTCATGACTAACAAGGTGTTTGAAGTGTGTTGTGGATCTTCGAGGAAGAATATTTGAAGGTGTTTTGTGTTTGAGGACATTATTTTGGGTCTCTACTATGTTGTGGCTGACCTTGGTTGACTCACATAAATAATCTTTATTGTTTTGGGCTGACAATTTGCATTCATTCTATTATTTTGTTGAAGATGACATATAACGATGTAATTTCTTGTTGCAGATATATATAAGTGATTGTTTCTTCATTTGAGAAGTGTGTGTGATGTGAAGTGTGGATGTTCTATGTACAAAAAGGTTTAGATCATCCAAAAGTAGAGAAGAGTATGAAGAAGAGTGAAGAAGAGTGAATAAGTGTTCATGTGCTTAACCAAACCTGTACTCAAGAATTAGAAGATGCTACTTTCTCAGTCAAATTCTTTAGATGGATTTAATCTAAATGTTTTCTGTAAGACAATGAGTCTTCCTTTGAGAAGTGAGCTCTAGGCAGTGTGCTTTAATGCATGTGCATTCCTCATTTATTATTCTTATAATTTTAATAGGGTATAACTTGTGGATTAACCTCCACCATGGTTTTTTCCCTTAATCGGGTTTCCACTCAAAAATATTGGTGTTATGTGTTTTTCTGATGTGTTGTTGATTCATGCTTTCACTGTTAATGATCAGATATGAGAATAAGGGTTAATAAATTTAATAAGTTTGACACTATGTGACAATTGATTCACCCCTCGTCTTAGTTGTCTTCCCTTGTGTTCCCAACAATTGGTATCAAAGAAGGTTCCCTGGAAGAAGTTTAAAAGATTGAGGTGATCCAGAATGACGACATACAAGAAGGATAGTCCGAGATTTGATGGAACAAATTATTCTATATGGAATACTCGAATGGAGTGTCATCTAAGATGCATTGGTGAATCCTACTGGAACATTACAAGCAATAGGTATGTTATTCCTCAGAATGGTCCTACTACTGCTGCTGAGATTAGGGATGTTGAATATAATATTAGGGCTAAGGAAGCATTGTTGAGTGCTTTAACTGATTCAGAGATAATGAATGTTATGGATCTGAAGACTGCTTATGAGATTTAGAAAAAAATGGAAAATATATATGGAGGTGATGATAATGCGAAGATTGCTAAGCTACAAAGGCTGAAAGGGAAATATGAATTGTTGAAAATGGGTGATGATGAAAATATTACTACTTTAAGGCAAAGAGTGAATGAACTTGTGTGTGGCATTAAATGTGCTGGTGGATAGTTAGATGAATCAGAGATTGTTGTTAAAGTGATTAGATCATTTCTTGATGCATACAAAATCAAAGCTGCAACCATTAAGGAGCTCCAAACTGTGACAAATATAACTAGATATGTTGATTAGTAAACTTACTGATTTTGAGTTGAGTGAATTCAGTGATGCCCATCCTAAGACATAATTTGTATTTAAAGTTACTACTTCTGGGAGAGAAAATAAAATATATGATTTGGGTGAAATTTCTTCTAGAAAGGTATTCGGGTATGAGGAAGAAATGAGACAGATTGAAGAAGAAGAAAGATAACTGAATGAGCTTGAAGCACTTATTGTCAAAAGGGAAGCTAGAAGAGAAGGTAAGTATAAAGGAAAGTTACCTATAAAATCTTTTTCTTGCAATAAGATAGGTCATTTTGCATCAAGGTGTCTAGAAAGAGTTCCTAAGCCAAGACCTTACAAGCCTAAATTTCAAAAGAAGTGTTATTATGATGCTGATGAAGGTGTGAAAAATGATGAATATGATAAAGGGAATGCAATTGAAGATGATTTCTATCAAGGAAAATAATCCCGTGTCTACTGAATCTGCTAGCTATAAAAATATGGAGAAATCCCTAGCTACTCAAGTTGAAGTAAAAGATGAATGGGTAATTGACAGTGGATGTTCACATCAGATGACAGGTGATAAAAGTAATTTTTTAAGCCTGGAGAAGTATGATGGTGGTGTTGTAATATTTGGTGATAAGAATGGTGGTATAATCCGTGGTAGAGGATGTATTTATTTTGATGGTAAGCATAATACTGATGATGTTCTTTATGCTAAAGGTTTGAAGCATAATATTTTGAGTGTTGGATAGATGGTTGATAAGGGATACAATCTTCAATTCAAAGATGGAAAGTGTAGAATATTGGGAAGTTTTGGAAATGTGATTGCTTTAGGTACTAAAATAAAAGGTAACATCTTTCAGCTGAATGCTGTTAGTAAAAGTTGTCTGATTGCTCAAGTTGATGAAAGTTGGTTGTGGCATAGAAGAATGTTTCATGTAAACTTTGACAATATTATCAAGATAAGTTCCTCACAAGTTGTGAGAGATCTTCCTAAGCTGGTGAATCCTAGTAATGCCATATGCAAGGAATGCCAGTTAGGAAAACAAACTAGAATTTCATTTCAAAGCAAACAACATTGTTCAAGTAAATTGTTGGAGCTTGTGCATACTGACTTGTGTGGTCCTGCTAGAATAAGAAGCTTACAAGGTTATAGGTACTTCGTGTTGCTTATTTATGATTACTCTAGGATGATGTGGGTTACTTTCTTAAGGAAGAAATTTGAATCTCTAGAAAAGTTCAAGATCTTTAAGGCTATGGTTGAGACAAAGACAAGTTTGAAGATTAAATATTTGAGATCAAATAGAGGTGTTGAATTCACTTCTAGTGAGTTTAATACTTTTTGTGAAGAACATGGGATAAAGAGATAATTATCTACACCACAGACCCCTCAACAAAATGAAGTTATGGAAAGGAAGAATAGGATAGTTCAAGATGTTGCTAGAACTATGATGCTAGAAAAAAATGTCCCTCATATCCATTGGAGAGAAGTTGTGAGTACTGTTGTTTATATCCTCAATCGGGAAAAAATCAAAGGTAGTACTGGTAAGACTCATTTTGAGCTATGGTTTGGTCATAAGCCTACTATTAGATATTTCAAAATCTTTGGGAGTAAATGCTATATCAGGAGAGATGAAGATATAGGAAATTTTGATGCTAAAAGTGATGAAGGAATCTTTCTTGGTTATTCTTTTGAGAGTAAGGCCTACCATTGCTACAACAAGAGATTGAAGAAAATGGTAGAAAGTGAAAATGTTAAGGTTGATGAAGACATTGCTAGACCCTCTAGAACTTGTAGATATGATTTTGATGATCAAAATTTTAGTATAAACAAGATTCAAACTTCAAATCAAGTTCAAATCATTTTGGTGAATCAAGAAGATCAAGACGAAGGAGAGACTAGTGAAAGTATAGAAGAGAGATCACAAGAACCTGAAAATCAAGAACACTCTAATACTCCAAGGTATGTGAGACTAAATCATTCAAAAAATTAGATTATAGGTGATAAGAACAAAGGTGTCCAAACTAGAAGAAGAATTGCAGAAGAATATTGTTTAATTTTAAAGACTGAGCCGAGTAATGTCAATGAAGCATGCAAATATGCACATTAGATTAAAGCAATAAAAGAAGTACATCAAATTGAGAAGAATAATACATGGATTCTTGTTCCCAAACCTAAGGATAAAAATTTAATTGGAACTAAATGGGTTTTTAGAAACAAGTTGAATGAACAAGGTGAATTTATCAGAAAAAAGAAAGACTGGTATGCAAAGGATACTCTCAGATGGAAGGAATTGAATTCAAAGAAAATTTTTCTCCTGTTGCTAGAATTGAAGTTGTGAGACTGTTTCTTGCTTATGCTTCTTACAAAAACTAAAAAGTTTATTAGATGGATGTCAAGTCAACTTTTTTGAATGGCGAATTGGAAGAAGTTTATATTGAGCAACTTGATGGATTTCAATTGACTGATTAGGGAGATATTGTTTGTCGGTTGAAGAAATAATTGTATGAACTCAAGAAAACCCTAGAGCTTGGTATGCCAAATTGGATAAGTATCTCCTGAAGCTTGGATTTAACAAAGGTACTACTAATAGTAATATGTATTTCAAGATTGATAATGATAAATATTTATTTGTGGAAGTCTTTGTTGATGATATCATTTTTGGAGGAGATGATGGTTTGTGCATGAATTTTTCTAATGAGATGCATAATGATTTTGAGATGTCAATGATTGAAGAGTTGAAATTCTTTTTGGGATTGAAAATTACTCAGTTAGATAAAGGGATCTTTATATCTCAGTCCAAGTATGTGAGAGAACTGCTAAAGAAGCTTGGTATGAAAGATTCAAATCTAGTCGGTAGATCCATGGTGATTAGATGTAAGTTGACAACAGATGAAGATTCTCAAAAAGAAAATCAAACTAGATACAAATCAATGATTGGTGGATTTCCTTATTTGAATCAAACTAGACCTAACATCATGAATGCTATATGTATTGTTGCTAGATTTCAAGCTGGTCCTAAGGAATCTCATGTGACTGTTGTGAACATAATTTTCAGATACTTGAAGGAAACAATTTATTTTGGCCTATGGTATCCTAAAGATGATGATATTGCTTTGAGTGCCTTTATTGATGCTGATTGGGCAGGAGATGTGAATGACATGAAAATTACTAGTGGTTGCACATTTTTCTTGGGAAAGAAACTGATTTCATGGTTAAGTAAAAAGAAGAATATTGTTACTTTGTCTACTACAGAGACAAAATACATTGTTGCTACTAACAATTGAACTCAAGTATTGTGGATGAAGCAAATGTTGAAAGATATCAGAGTTGTGTATGATGAACCTATTACCATATAATGTGATAATTCAAGTGCTATAAAAATTTCTAAGAATCTGGTGCTACATTCAAAGACCAAGCATATATATATCAAGTTTCACTTTTTGAGAGATAAGGTGAGTGATAAGGAAGTCAGACTAGAGTATGTACCTATAAAGGAATAGATTGTAGACATCTTTACTAAGCCATTACCTAGGGATAATTTTGAGTATCTTAGAGGGAATTTAGGGATGATTAACCCTCCTAATTAGAACTAAGATGCATAGTCTTTACATTAGTCTATGCATTCACAGTCATATCTTGATCCGGATTGATGTTGTGGTGGCTGCTACTCAAGGGGAGTAGTCAACTAATTTAGATATGTGGTTTAGAGATTTTTTATCTTTGTCATTGATGTCAAAGGGGGAGAAGAATAATGTGAAAAACTATTGGAGAACTAAGGGGGAGAAGAGTAATGGGAAAAGGGGAAATTGTTTGAGAAGAGTTAGTTGCATTGATGGTGTTTTCCACATCATTTATTTCCATCAATGCCAAAGGGGGAGATTGTTGGATGTTTTGGTTGAGTTGCTGATATGTGGTTTCCATTGATGTCAACACTATTAGTATAAATGTCTTAGAGACTGTATATGTCGAGAATATTGAGAAAATTGTAATAAAATATGTTACAGGTTTTCTGTGAAGTAGTGAAGATCAATATGATGAAAAGTTTCAGTATGTTGATAGTGAGAAGTTGTGGATTAAAAGGGTTTGTTTTCAAGCCTATCTAGTTTATTCACAATTTTTTTTAGAGGTGCGCATGAAGATTTGAGCAAGCTATGAGATTTTTTGTTATTATAAATAGTGTTCATGGAAGAAGATAATGTGATTTTGGTAATCTGAGTTGTTTTGTATGCTACTATGGTATTCATGAACATTTCTAGATCATGTTTTATCTATGTTGCACGTCCGCATTGATCATTGTGCTCACGATCTGAGATTTTCTCTTGCGTGTTCATGTTTTTCATGTTGATGGATGACAAGGTATTTGAAGCGTGTTGTGGATCTTCAAGAAAGAATATTTGAAGGTGTTTTGTGTTCGAGGACATTATTTTGGGTCTCTACTATGTTGTGGCTGACCTTGGTTGATTCACATAAATAATCTTTATTGTTTTGGGCTGAAAGTTTGCATTCATTCTATTATTTTGTTGAAGTCGACATATAACGATGTAATTTCTTGTTATAGATATATATAAGTAATTATTTCTTCATTTGAGAAGTGTACGTGATGCGAATTGTGCGTGTGCTATGTGCAAAAATGTTTAGATCATTTGAAAGTAGAGAAAAGTGTGAAGAGTGAAGAAGAGTGAAGAAGTTTTTATGTGCTTAATTAGATTTGTACTCAGGCATTAATAGATGCTATTTTCTTAGTTCAAATTCTTTAGATGGATTTAATCTGAATGTTTTATGTAAGACAATGAGTCTTCCTTTGAGCAGTGAGCTCTAGGTAGTGTGCCTGAATGCATGTGCATTCCTCATTTATTTTTCTTATACTTTTAACAAGGTATAACTTGTGGATTAACCTCTACTATGGTTTTTCCCTTAATCGGGTTTCCAAAAAAAAATCTTGGTGTTATGTGTGTTTCTGATGTGTTGTTAATTCATGCTTTCACTATTAATAATCAGATCTGAGAATAAGGGTTAATAATTTTAATAAGTTTGAAATTTTGTGACAACTGATTCACCCCCCGTCTTAGTTTTCTGCCCTTGTGTTGCCAACAAAAATATTATGATTAATAAAATGATAATTTTAACGATTTTTAAGGTAGACAAAAAAAAAAATTTCAAGAGAAAAATAACACCCTTAGATTATTCTAAAGAAATAACATTTTCATTTACATCATTTTCAAGCAACAGTTTTTTAGATTCGTCTAGCTATACAAAAATCAAATCAAGTATGAAACAATCTCATAGATTTGAAGGTTTAAAAATATGATATTTTTAGATCTATTCTTGGGTGTATACTATAAAATTCATCATAGAAGGATGGGTCATCACCTCATTTAGACCTGGATGTGGAATTGCCTTTGTTGTTTCCATAGAATCCAAAATAGGCCTAATAAATGTTGGAAGAAATAACCTTGTAAATACGCAAAAGGAAAAGCTAAATCAGTAGTAATTTACTAATTTGCATTCAACTTCTTTGTAATCATTTTAAGTACCCGATTTTATTGTAATTTAAAGATTTATAATATGAAGTTTAGCTATTCAAATAGCTTAAATAATTTAAGTTATAAAACTGATAAATAAACTTTAGCAATTAAAAAGAAATCCACTTCTAAAATTTTAAATATCTTTATTGTATCTATTTACCATTGTTAGAGAGTTGCAAACTGTGAATTGTCTTCTGTCCTATAGGACTACTAAAGGAAGAAAACTATAAAATAGTGATTAAATCATAACAAATAGTCCAAAATAAATTAAATTTACTGTCAAATGGTAACAAATATTTTTCCTTTAAGTCATTTGCACATGGTGATTAAGAGCACATTGAGTAAAAGTAAAAGAACACTAGATCATAACACTGCAAAATGGTCATGAGTTATGCAATGAAATTCATTGTTGTTTTGATCACAAAGGAGATCAAAATAATAACCAACATACTGATGTGCATAGAGAATGTTCATGGAGTGCAAAATTCCTTACAAAGAAATTACCATAGTAGAGTTTGAAAGGAATTGCATTTGCTATTTTATTCTGATATGGATATGTTCTAACCTGTAGTTAATTATTATAGCATAAAAAATAGGCTAAATAGTTGTCCATATACCATTGTTTCAAATTCTAAATTTCTATACCTTATTCTAGGAGAAAATCGCAGGGGGAGTCTATACATAAGACACCATTGTTTCAAATTCAAAATTATTAGCTCTTTCACAATTGTTAGCTTCATTTATTTGATCTAAGACAACCTACTGTATAGAAGATGCTCTCAAAATCATAGTAGAATCCTTGATTCTAGGATGACTGTTCAAAATATTTCCCATCATAACAATGAACAAAAGCATCAGTCATTAATGTGAACTTTGCAAGAGTTTCATCAAATTCTACTTTTCCACTCTCTTTTCCATTCTAAATTTTATTCCCAATTTCATCCATGAAGAAATTCCTCAGCCTGTAGATCCTTTTTTTAGTCATAACTTTACCAGGTTTCGAGGATAGCTTAGAGTTTTTACCCAAGCAACAATTGAAAAAAATTGGCCTTACTAGATTAGAATCTAGTAAGGTTGAATTTTTCTAATCTAGTAAGATCGAATTTTTTCAAGTGCTTCTTGGGTAAAAACTCGAAGCTATCCTCGACACATGGTAAAGTTATGGATAACAACAGGATCTAAAGGTTGAGGAAGTTCTTCATGGATGAAATTGGGAATAAAATTCTGAATGGAAAAGAGAGTGGAAAAGTATAATTTGATGAAACTCTTGCAAAGTTCACATTAATGACTAATTCTTTTGTTCATTGTTATGATTATAAATATTCTGAACAATCATCCTGAAATAAAGGATTTCATTATAATTTTGAGAAAATATTCTATACAACAGGTTGTCTTAGATCAAATAAATGAAGCAAACAATTGTGAAAGAGCCAACATTTAAATTTGAAATAATTGTGTCTTATGTATAGACTCCCCCTATGATTTGCTCCTAAAATAAGGTATAGCAATTTAAAATGTGAAACAATGGTACATGAACAACTATTTAGCCTATCTGTTATGCTACAACAATTAACTATAGGCTAGAACATATCCATATCAACATAAAATACTAAGTTCAATTCAACTCAATCTTTATTGTATCTGAGTATAATAGTGCCTAAGCTTCTGGTGTTTCTAGATGAAACCTATAGCAGAAAAGTGTAGTCTCCATCTGAAGGAACCATCTTTAGAGATCTTCCTTGAAATGAGGGTTGAAAAAATTAGAAGAAAAGAAATACCATAATTCTAATGTAACAATTTTTATCAAGCCAAATGTCAAAAAGTATAATTAAAAAGACAAATCCTTACAATTGTACCTCAAATTGGACCAAGAAGATTTATGATTTTATCTTTAGAATGTAGGAACTTTCTCTATCAGAGCTTCACGACCTCAAATTGGATCTCAAATTGGACCAATAAAATTTATGATTTTATCTTTAGAAGGTAGGAACTTCCTTTGTCGGAGCTTCACAACCTCAAATTGGATTTGATATTGGGCTACCAGATTTATGATTTTATCTTTAGAATGTATGAACTTTCTCTTTTGGATATTAAAGATCTCAGGTTGGATGTGAAATTGGACCAACAGATTTATGATTTTATCTTTAGAATTTAGGAACTTCCTCTACCAGATATTCAAAAATTCCTATACTCAGGTTCTGCTTCTGAGCGAAAACACCCGGAAGTGTTTCAGGCCAACTAAGAGTACTCTCCAACCTAGTTATGTCACTGATAGAAATCCAAGTTTTCTTAAATCATCCATAATTGAATGTTGCATCACAATCTATTCTTCTTTCACATAAAAATGCCTAATATTAGCCCCTTCTAAATAAAACATTTAATCATCATAAAACCATAATTAATAAATCATTTCTGTTTTAGAAAGAATTCGATGTCATTTACTATAAAAAAAAAATCTATATAAATCACAATAAATCCATGAAGCGTCCTAAATGTATCTTAAAGAAAGTTTACAGGATGGGTTTCAACATAAAAAGCTTTCTACTACAACTCTCAATGAATGTATTATAAGTAGAAAACAAAATTCTTTACACTTGAAGTAATGTAGTCAAACATTTATTCCAAAAGTATGTTACCAGGAGTTAACTAAAAGTGATTACCTCTTGCTGCAATAAAGAGCCTATAAATCTGGTTGATATGTAGAGTGGTTATGCTATATCTATGTGCAAGTGAATTTAATCTACTGAAAACACAAGAAATCAAGAAAAAGACTAAAAACAAGAACACTCAAGATAGGGTGATGAGGAGTTCAAACGAGCATACAAAGCCTCCTGTAGTGTAGATTTTCCCACTATGTGCAATTAGTTGTGTGCTCACTCAAAATTTTGGTAGGATAACGGTGCTCCAATAAAAAATGGGTGAGAGAGATGAAAAATGGCTAAGTTTTGGATATATAGATTTGGGAGGATAATGGATGAATGGAAAAGATTAGATCTTGAGATCAAGGGAAAAGATTCAGTCTAGGGAAAAAAGGAATATTAAATTCCATTAAAATCCTAGAGAAGATAAAATAAAATTTAAAATTCCATTTGGGGATGTGGGTGGATTAAAAAGGAATTAAAAATTCCTTGGGAGATAAGAAGAGTTGACTAAGGATTAGATCAAGATAATTAATGAAGGATTAGAGGAATGCTAGGTGACTAATGAAAGATTAGGGACAAGTGGTAAAAGTTGGAGGATGTGACACCTCCTAATTATGGATTAGAAGGTGGATTAGGATAAGGTGAGGATTATGGGGGATGGAATATGTGAGGAATTAAATAAATATATTATTTATTTAATTCTTTGAGGAAGAGGGTAAAGGGTAAAGTATTTAATTATTTTAATTAAATACCTTAGGAATTTAGAGGACTTTAGGGGTATTAATTAAATAATAACACTATTACTTAATTAATGTTTAAAAGGGATAAATTTGACCAAATTTAAGTGGCCAAATTTAGGTGTCTACATTTTTCCCGTCTTTGAGATGGTGTTACGAAGTAGCACCATTTCAAAGAAGATTAAAATATAACACTAGGAAGAGGATGTTAGATTGGGGAAGATGCCCTAGTCATTCAAATGAGTAACTAGGATGAAATATTATGAGAGTGAAGATGAAGATGGGCGAGGATGCCCCCTCAAGAGGACATGCACATTCAAGACAACATGGGTGTGATATCTAGATTGATGAGATGATGCAAGGGTAGATGAGGAAGATAATGCAAAATGATGGATAGGATATGGGATGGGAGGATGAAGAGATAATGAAAGGAGAAGATGAGAGGTAAGTGAGCATAAATGAATTCAAGGAAAAATATGATGAAAGTGTTGTTACGAGGGAAGGATACATCCAAAAACACACACAAAAGGATAGGGAGAGATACATCTCGATGAGGATGATGATGATGATGATTGGATCAAGTCATGTAGCAAGGCTAGGAACAAGACCAAGGACGTGATTAAATTATTTGTTCTAGATTGAATGTATTAGGATTGGATGGATATGTGGGATTTTAAAAATGAATGAAAATAATGGAAGAAAAGGTTCTTACAATAAAAAATCTATATTATCCTAAGAAGACTGAAGAGATTCTAATATGATGGGGATGAAGAACGTGGGGTGATGAAAATAGTTAAGATAGATAAAAGAGGGTGAGTGATAAAGGATGAATGGATTAATAGTGTCGTATTAAACCTACCATGTAGTGAGCACTAAACTTGATATAGAATGAGATACTATGCATCGAGGTATGAGGAACCAAGGTGACTTTGTATCACATGCATAGGACTAACACAACAAACAAAAGGTTAGTCCAACATCCCAAAGTCATAGGGGACTTTGGTAGGGCCAATGTTGGTAAACGAAAAATATAAAGGATGTCCCAATGCAACACAAGATCACAAGGATATTGATGGGTACATACGTAGGACAAGCAAGAAGACAAGATCATGCAAAAAAAGAAGATATGCCCCTATGTTTACTAGTCAAAGTGCACTATGATATGATGGATTGTGGTGACCCTCACAATGTATAATAAGAAGATCAAATGATAAAAAAAATACAAGAGAACGAAAAAATCACAATAAGTTTCAAATATCCTTTACCATAGGACCAATAGGTGGATGGGATTGATACAATTTGATTTAAGGAAGTATACATACTATTAAGACCAAATATGAAGGGTACATTAGGTGATCAACATGACTTAGGATACTCAAAATGATTGGAACTCATGATACAAATGGATTTTTTTATTAGGAACCAAATGGATAGCGACATACTTGATAAAATGACACAATACCAAGACACACCCTAAGGACAAATCTAGGGTCTCGAGGACTCATCGATTGATGGCCTTGCCTACGTGAAAGCACAAAGACCTTGTAATTCAATAAAATACAAATGACTGAATGGATGGAGAAAAAAAAGGATGATGAAGACTCAGACGAATGGAAAAAAGATAGGGTCCAACGAATGAATGATGGGGACTGAAATAAAAGGATAAAATAAAGGCTCGAGGCCCCATAAAAGATGGCCTTGCCTATGTGAAAGCATAGAGGCAAGATAGTTTGGTAAAAGAACAATGATAGACCATGGATAAGGGATGAGGAGATGACCATGATAAGTAGATACATTGATGGATCCAATACGATGAGACAAGATAGACCTGGTGGATAGGAGGGTGGTGATCATGTGTAGCTCAAGAATAGGATAGTGATGAAAAGTGATAGGATATTGGAAAGATGTGTGGAAGAGGTGGGAGTGATGATAGTGAGAGGGATGTCATCGAGTTGCATGGGGGAAGCCCATAGCTAGATACCAATGACAAATGATTATGAGATGGAATGTGGATAACGATGAATGGATAGGGAGATAAGGGTGGGGATGGAAGGGATGATATGTTGGGTGGAAAGGAAGATAAGGATGGGGAGATGAAAATTATTTTCTCTTGTATGCACAAGGAGATAAGGATGGGGAGATGAAAGGGATTGTTCAGAAGGGTAGGGAGATAAGGATGGGGAGATGGAAAGGATTTTTGGATGGGTGGATGGGAAGATACGAATGGAGAAAATGGAAGAATTTTTTAGATAAATAGGAAGATAAGAATGGGGAGATGGAAGGGATGACATGATTGATGAATGTTGTCTCTAAGGAATATGTCGCAAAGAAGGAGATTCCCTACTCTAGATATGTCATGTGTGATGAGGCAAGAGGGATGACAGAAAGGAGGATTGGTGAATAAGGGAGTGAGATGGATATGGATAGGATTTAGGGATAAGGAAGGGAGATGGGTGTGTATAGGATGCATGGATAAGGAAGGAATATGATAGTGTAAGGATGAGGGGAATGCCAAGAGGCTTCCAAAGCATATATTATATGATCCCCTGTCTTTATCAAGATCACAAGGAGGATGGAGGGATTGGAGATAAATGGGATATGATGGGTAGGATGTGAAAGATAGGCGAGATGGAGGAGATGGGTGAAGGGGATGCATAGCATGAAGTTTCTCCCAAGTGTGAAAGTAAAGTGGATGGGGGATTTGCACATGATACCTATTTGCTAGGTTTTCATCATGGTATTTATCCAAGGTGCTTGTTTCCAAGTTTTCATGGTTGGACGATTTTTTGTTTTGGATTTTTTGGATTTTTGGAAAGTGGGTGAATGGAGATGGATGATAATAAGGATTTGGGTAAATGGATTTGGAAGATATGTGATAAAGGGGATGGATGAAGGAATCAATCATCAAGTTACATATGAGTTAATATGAGCCCATATGCGAAGTGAATATTGGATGTTGGTACAACCTTATTAGGATGGATGGATCAGATGGGGGAGATCGGTGGGATAATTGATGAGATGTTGGAATTCGTACAGATGGAATGATGGAGCAGATGTGTGATGGGGGAATTCTTTCAAGACCAACATTGGCACATATGGTGGGGGATGTGGAATGATAGGAGGATTATTGGAAGGAGAATATGGGGATAATGGAGGAGTTGAGATAGTGAATTTCAAGACATAGGGACCCAAAATAGATTTAGGAGATGGAAGATGTGTATGATTAGCTTTTGGATTAGAAAATTGGATGTTGTTATGGATGTTGCATTTGAAGGAATTTCATCTTTTTTCTTTGTGATCCACATGGTTTTGATTTTGTTTTAATAGGATTGTGTAGTCTTTTTTATTGATTACACCCTTTGATGGAATTTTTATTTTTCTCATCATTTCCTTTAGAGTGGACATGAGGATCTTTGGATTCATGGAGGATTTTGGATGTATGCATTTTTACTTTGTCATCCAAAGTGCTTGTAATATAAATGTTATGGATATGAGGAGATGGATGAGATGGAGGGATTTAGGTAGGATTTTGGAGATGATGTGTGGATGGAGGATGTGTAGGTATGTGACTTTATTGATCCTGATTAGGGAATA
Source organism: Sequoiadendron giganteum (assembly GCA_007115665.2). Classification (NCBI taxonomy): domain Eukaryota; kingdom Viridiplantae; phylum Streptophyta; class Pinopsida; order Cupressales; family Cupressaceae; genus Sequoiadendron; species Sequoiadendron giganteum. The sequence goes on from CM021101.1 coordinate 865,407,798, forward strand.
TCAGAGTGGGATTTTCATGATGGGTGATAGGGATATGTGATCGATGGGTGAAGGATAAGTAGGATGAGATGGAGGAGGTTATTTAGGGACATGAGGTCCTAAAATGGAATTAGTATATAGAGAATTTGTGATGATGAATGGAGGGACATAAGGACCCAAAATAGATGTAGTAGATGAAGGATGGGTGATGGCGGATGGAGGGACATGAGGACCTAAAATATATTTGGAGGATGAAGGAGGAATATGGATGGTTGTTTTGAGATTATATTATGGAGGGGGGATGGTGACAAATGGTTTGGTGGAGTGATGGGAAGATCCTATTATTATTTTAGAAGAGGCTTGTTGAGGATGTGTGGAGGTTGCACCAACATTTTTGGATTGTGATTCTTGATATACATATCCAAGACCCTGTGCACATGGAATTTATTTGACATGTATGGGCTCTAAAATACCTTTCTCATGAAGGCCTAATCATTTGCCTTGGTATTTCATAATCTTGAGAATTTGATCTATGGTTAGATTCTTATTATTTTGGAAATGTGATGTGATTCCATTATTAGGAGGAAGGGTCGTGTATATGCTTTTTTATTCTTCTACAAGAAAACCACCATGGATGAATGTAAGAGTACCAAGGGGATATTAAATTTGTGTTGGGATAGCTTGGCTAGGTAGCGATGGAGGATCATGAGATGGGGATGATGGGATAGCAACACCTTGATTGGAAGGACTGAGTGATAAGGGATCATGAGGGGGATTAGGTGGTATGATAGGATCTTGATTTATGGTAATGGGTGATAAGGGATCATGTGATGGAGTGATTGGATCTTGAGGGAAAATGGTATCATGGGATGGAGTGGATGAGGTGATATGATCTTGATATGGAGTGGATGAGATAGTAGGATATTGATGTGGACGAGGGGATGTGTTGGTATGCTTTGGATCAAGCTATTGGAAAGTTTCAATGGGTGTAGATGGTGTGGTGGAAGAGGAATTCTGGATGGACTCCTCGAATGGGGGAGATAAGAAGATGAAGGATTCATGAAGTTCAAGGGAGTGGATTCTGGTTATACTAGGACTAGGGGGAGTGGATTGGATTTGGGTGTATTCGATGGTTTTGAATGATCTAGGAGTAGAAGATGGGGATTCAAAGGATTCAATGGAATTGATGGATTTGATGGTTTCAATGGTTTGGAAATTGTTAGGAGTGGGAATGGGAGTGATAGGCGTGGGATGGAAAAGGGTCTTGTCACTAGCAATCGTATAGGGTGGATTGGGGTGGCATTGCTCCATGACATCAAGATGTGGATTTGGGGATGTATTCTTTGTCATAAGTCCTTGGATGACATCTAGAAGGAGGTACTTTATTATTGTAGGATTATATGGTGTGGTAGGAGTAGATGAAGGATTAAGAATGGGTGGATGACTTGGATTATGGATTGTTGGATTAGGATTAGATGGAGGAAGGGAATTGCATGGAGGACTCAGAGCAGGTGGAGCATTAGTATTGGTGAGAGGATCAAGATTAGATGGAGGATTAAGGTAGGATGGATTGAAGAGAGGATTAGGATATGATGGAGTGACATAGGAGGATATGGATGGTGGATTAGGATTAGATGGAGGATTGGGATTATGTATTAGGTTTGGAGAACAATAAGATGATGGATTGGGATTAGATGAAGGATGTTGGAAACATGTGCCTCAATCTTCTAACCTAAACCTCCTAAAAGATCAAAATCGGTGAGACACCTGGGATGTCTTTCTAACATGAAATTTATCTCTAAAGGATCAAAGTGGTCAGATCGGTGTGACTAGCACCTGGTCTTGCCAAAAGGCAACTAAAGGAAGTTGTTGATGTGACCTTGAGCTATCGGTGCTGGTTTTATAACTCATATCTTTGCTAGGATTTTGGCCAAAAAGTTCTCTTGGGAAGAGTCTTACCAATCTCATTGTCAGTGTGACCTAAACTGTCAGTGTGGGTTTCTAAATTCAAGATGATGCTGTGGTTCTGGCCGAGAATTTTCATTGGGGAGACTCTTGCCGATCTCAGAGGCATCAGGATAACATCACTCTTTGATTAGACTTGAGAATGTTGGACCTGACGCCTGTGATCTTGTTGATGGATCTATTCTAGTTGGAAATCAATGTGACTCTTATCGATGAGTTGGTGAAAAATTCATTTGAACTTGAGGTCATTGGGATGACTTGGGACATTGGTGCGACATTTTAGATTGTCTCTAATGCTTGTTTTCCTACTGATAAGGCTGATTGTTTGATGCCAGGGAGACTCTTGGCAATGTGTGTGGTTGTGATGGTTCTTTTGGGACGTTAGGGTGACTTGGGAATTTGATGAGATTTTTTAGTTTGTCGCGGATAGTGTTGGTCATGCCAATGGACTCGAAGGAAGATTGTGGTTGAATGAGCACAAACTTGGTTAAATGTTGAGTTCTTTGATGGAAATTGGAGGACTATGTTGAGTTGGAGGTTACCATTCACAAGACTAGCAAGATCGATAATTTTTCTATAGAAGAAACTCAACTGAACCATTTGTACAAAGAGATAAAATCATCCATGGATATAGTATATACATTGCAACGAATTGTATCATAAAAAGTGTTACTGAAGGTTTGACAGTTTGTGTTATTTGTTGTATGTTATATAAGATTATAATAGTGATTCATGGAATTGTAATCAAGATTTGATTTGTACAAGGTTGATTACGAAAATGTTGCATGTAAAATTGACATCTGAAAGTGAAGTCTGTATCTCTGTATGTAATTTGTTTACTATAATACAAAGAGGCTTTACTTGGTGTGGTGGGTTTTTCTCCCATAAGGGTTTTCCCCTATAAATACTGGTTTCCAATTCTGTGTATGTTTTAGTTGTCTATTCTTCTTTTAGTAATGTGCAATTTTAATGAACTTTAATTAAATTTGAACCTATAATCTGCACTATTCCTCTTAGAATTAGCATTAGGAAGGCCTTTCTGACACCTTTTCTTTCCTTACAAAGGACAAATGTATGATGGATTGGAGGAAGGATTAGGATATGATGGAGTGGAAGATGGAGTCACATATGAGGATGTGGATGGTTGATTAAGATAGGAATATTGGGATGGTGGATTAGGAGAAGGGGATGTGGGTGGTGGATTAGTATAGGAGGACATGGATAGGGAGTTAGGATAGAAATATGTGGATGGTGGATTAATGTTAGAGAAAGTGGATTAGGAATTAAGGTAGGAATATGTGGATGGAGTATTGATGTTGGAGAAAGTGGATGGGGAATTAAGGTAGGAATATTGGGATGGTGGATTAAGGTGGGAAGATTGGGATAATGGATAAGAGAGAGATGTAGATGAAGGATATGATGAATTTGTGGGTGGGGAAGATATAGGAAATCCCTTGTCAAAGGAAGCATTAGGATTTTTATTAGGTGTGGATGAAGGTGTGATAAGATAGCTCAGAGGAGTGATCGAATTTTGGAAGACAGTTGGGGAAATATTGCTAGTAATAATAGCATCAGGGGGATCAAAATCATACTCATCCTGATCAACAAGACTTTCATTATCATCATCAACGTAATTAGGATTACCCTTGACTACTATTTTTGGTTATGCAGGAGGAGGATAAGGATTCATGGTGTTGGATTGAAAAGATGAGAATAGATGATTAGAAGAAAAGGAGAGATGATGAAAAGATAAATTTAATGAATTAGAAGAATGTGGAAGAAGGGGTCATAAGATTTGTTTCAATATCAAAAGACCTAGGATGTTTATGGGCTAAAGCTTAAATTGGGATGTATATTAAGCTCAGATTGGGGTTTAATTAAGCTCAGATTAGGATTGGATTTAAGCTCAAATTAGGATTATTGGAAGATACGATGGGATAGACTCCTAGGTTCAAGGATGTAGCTAAAATAACAAGGATGACTATTGGATGAATGAAAATGATCATTTGGAGATGGATATGAAGATGAAAAATGAATGGATTATGATTTTGGACTCAGGAAGATAGATTCTAATCATGACAAGAAGAAATAACTCTCTAGATTTTAGATGGGAGGCGGATTTGCCTCTGTAGAGAGAATATTTGAATCTGTAGGTAGCAAAAATGCTTATCTAGGAGATAATGGAATCTCCCCTATAGGTAACAAGATTGCCTAGATCTTTGGGTACTCAAAAAGAAATAGGCAGAGACGGGACTTGATATCACCTATCTAGGGTTCAAGATCACCAATTTATTTAGGTGTATAGATAGGACATGAAAATGCCAATGGGGATGATGAGATCAACTATTTCTTGAAGTGTACGGATCAAACATGGTATGAACTATACACGGGATCACCTCTTGGGGTGGCTAGATCACCTATTTAGGGAACATGTGGATGAGGATGACACAAAATAGACTTAGACTTGCCTATGAAGAGAGCAAGATCACCTATTCAAGGAATGGGAAGACACGAGGTCGTCTACGAGACCCACAAAGAAATTCACTCCTATCAAGAACGTGTTCACCGAAAGGATGACTAGAGTAGACTTAAGATGTGGAATCACCCCTTTCAAGGTAGGATCACCTATCCACAATGCAAGTTCGTGCCTATGAGAAGAATACTCACCACTAAGGGTAGGGGAAGACTATGAAAAAGGACAAAAAAATGGAAAACAACAAACAAAGGGCGGGACTGACTCAGACTGATGATAAGATCTCATATAGCACAAGAAAACACTCTAGACAACACAAGCTTAAAATTAGTGATAAGGGTTTAAAAATTTGATGTAGGCACAAAATTGATGTAGGCCCACCACCTTGAGGGGACACCCCAAGGTTAATACTCCGTGATACTGAGGTGGTTCTCTAGATCACCTTTTCTTGTGAAGGTAGATAGCTAGAGATTCAGTGGCATTTGGTCATCAACAAATGCCACGAGATCACCTTCGCTCTCTCCCTCATAAACTATTGTAGTCCACCATGATTATTTATATCTCAACTTAAGGGAGTACATGGTGGGTAACTTTGAGGTATGGTGCACATCCCCTGTCCTAGACCAAGCCATGACTAAAACACGAGTCTCTATCTAGGTTGAGCAGTCTATCTCGCGTGTCCTCAATATACCAGGAGGGTGCGTGAGGCACAACCGTGAACACCGGCCTACCAAAATCATGGATTGGGAGCCCCAAAGAGGTACTGGAAACTTGAACCAACCTTGCACATCTTATCTAGGTATCACCCTAGCTTTGATGCTTCGTTAAACATGATGTGACTAGATTGGGGTATAAATTTTGTTATCCCCCATTTATTTACCCCATCAGTAACACATGGTTGGTATCACCCCCTAGGTGATGAAATACCAGGCAGGTCACACTAAAGGGAAGGAAATATTAGAGATTTTGACTAGTCCCCATGCTCACACATAGCACAAGGGGAGAGCGTATGTGCACTAGCACTTCCTAGGTAGATTGGACTAGATTGGAATGGGTTGCGATTTCTCATCACCCAAGATCATCGAAAGGTGCAAGGGGAGTGGATACATCAGCAAACCGCTCCCAAACACAATAAACATATTAATTGACCCTTTAATTAATCTACATGTGCCTAAATTAGTGTGAAAAAAGACACATAGACAAAGCTAATCTAGGGGTCTTCAACCGATCGTCCTACAACAAATACATCAGTAGTTTTTGATTGCCGGTCTTCATCAAACATGGGAGACAAGGTTAAAAAATAATTAGTTAAATACCACAATCAAAGACAAACAAGTTAGTTGATTAATATCCAAAACTGAAATAAAATTAAAGCGCAAATTAAAGATTTTAACATTCTAGAATACCTCAATTTCGCTCCTATGTAGAGTAAGTTTGCCTTTGTCTGTGATGCAAGATCGCTTGTCTTCTGAAGAGGTGGGATCACGTTCACCTGTTGGATGGAGAGGCGTATTCTCTTTCACCTCTATAACTCATGCAAGTTCTTCTTTCCGTTGAGAAACTCCACTCGTGAAATTTATCTGAGTGTGTCCACCTCTGAATGTGTTGATTTGGATTTGGTGGATGCAAGTTCACCTTTTCTTCAAAAGGGTGGGAGTGCATTCACCTTTATCAACCATAGGTCCACCTCTATATCAAAAATGTTTTCCCGTTGGGGCATATTCACCCCTGTGTGTGAAATTTGAACCTACAAAATGTGAAATAAAAAGAAAACATAAAATAGACCCATGACGTGGGTCCCATCGAGCATGCCAGAAATGTGTGCAAGTGAATTTAATCTACTGAAAAATAAATAAATCAAGAAAAAGACTAAAAATAAGAACAACACTCAAGATAGGGTGATGAGGAGTTCAAACCAACATACAAAGCCTCATATTGTGTAGATTTTCCCACGATGTGCGATTAGTTGTGTGCTCACTTGAAATTTCGGCAACATAACAACCCTCCAATGAAAATGGGTTAAGAGAGATGAAAAATGGATAAGTTTTGGATATATAGATTTAGGAGGATAATGGATGAATGCTCAAGATTAGATCTTGAGATCAAGGGTTGAGATTAATTCTTGGGCAAAAGGGAATATTAAATTCCATTAAAATCCTAGAGAAGATAAAATGGAATTTAAAATTCCATTTGGGGATGTGGGTGGATTAAAAAGGAATTAACAATTCCTTGGGAGATGAGAAGAGTTGACTAAGAATTATATTAGGATAATTAATGAAGGATTAGAGGAATGTTAGGTGGCTAATGAAATATTAGGGGCAAGTGGTAAAATTTGGAGGTGTGACACCTCCTAATCATGGATTAGGAATGTGCACATCCCTAATGATGGGATTAGAAGGTGGATTAGGATAAGGTGTGGATTATGGGGGATAGGGCATGTGAGGAATTTTTTAATTTATTATGTATTTAATTCTTTGAGGAAAAGGGTAAAGGGTAAAGGGTAAAGTATTTAATTATTTAATTAAATTCCTTAGTAATATAGAGGACTTTAGGGGTATTAATTAAATAATAGCAATATTACTTAATTAATGTGGATAATAGGATATTTAGATGAAAAGGGATAAATTTGACCACATGTAAGTGGCCAAATTTAGGTGTCTACAATATAAATTATGTAGTACAGTCAAGCAAAACCCATGTTTAATGGGCTATCGTAGAGAGTGATCAATATTTTCTAAACCTTATGAATGTTACTTAGGAGTGTATAGCTTAAACTACAAACCACGTTTGTTACATACTTGAATGAAATATTGGGTTACCACAAAATATAATAATGTTATATGCTAATAACCATTATAGAAAGTATTAAAGAAAGACCCATGCTATATAGGATACATTTCCCTGATCAGGTTTACATACCTTAATGATCAAACACAAGCTTCCCACACACTCTAGGATATAATCCAAGATCATACCACAACCCTGTCAAGACAACAAATTTTATGACCCAAGATTTAAGGATGTTTTTTAATACCAACAAAAGAAATTGTAAGAGCATGACTAGGGTACAAACCCTAGGCCTCTGTAGAAACATAAATCGTAACTATAGAAAATTAGTGAGGCTGCAATACCAGAAAGATTGAGACATTGTACCCAATAACAAAATTTTGAAATCTAACTATTGTAGGCAATAACAAGCACACTATGTAGCTCAGTGACATTTGTAAATTAAATCTATGGTAAGAATGAAAATCACTTGAGGTGTGGAAGTCAAAAATAGGTTGAGCAGTGACAAGATAATAAAGCTCAAACCTTGCATAGTAAATTGGAGATATTAACATTGAGTTTCCTTACCCCCTTGCTGAACTTAAGGGTTTTTCAAATGCTATTGGCAGTGTTAGACAAGGCAAATGAAATCAGGGAATGAATGTCCAAATGAAGAACATTGGTAATCATAGCTGGTTCAATGCTTTTTCTTAGCCATTTTATAATGGAGGCAGTGGATTGCATGCTTGAGCAGTATTTTGAGACTCATCAAATATGGGAGAATAGTGAATAATACCTTGTGGACTGTGAAGTAGTGACAATAAGGTTGAAGGATCTTAAGATCCATAATACCATGAAATAATGAGTCCAATGTAGTAAGTAAGTAGGCAGTCTATAAGGCATAGTTTGATTTTATAGAAGGATGCTCATGAAAGGAATCTTCAATTGACATTGAGTGAGCTATTTGAGATTGCAATTGAGGGTGCAATATCCAGTCTTAAAAGAAGTTAGCAAAGTAGTAAATGTGCAAGAAAATCAAATCATACACAACAAACAATTCACAATGTTATCTTGCATAATTCCTTGAGTTTGAAGACAAAAATATCATTTTATCTTAATGAAAGTAGTGACCTTAATGGTCAATCACTAGAAACCATGATTTTAAAACATGCTATTGTGCTTATGGAGGCATCATTTTAAGCAAGGAAATGAGTGGTGGTTTGGAACAATGGTAGTTATGAAGGACTTTCTTTATATGCATACTATGCATTCTAGCTTAAGACAATGTTCTTAGAAGAGATTGAAGGTGGATTATGGAACTCAATGGTTATCATGATAATGATTAAAGCAAATATTGAGATCTATTTAAAAGCCACTGTCATGAAGATATTAAAGATGTCACATGCAAAAACCTAACAACTAGAGTAATGAATACAGTGCCAAAGAGGACAATGTGTTGGGGTAGATTTAGGAGATCTGCACATTATCTAATCACAAGCAAATACATCATTTATTTATTTTTTTAAATTAAAAGAAATCTTTCTAAACCCTATATAGGATACATTGATACTTCAAAAGCATCTGATATATATTTTAAATTAAAATAAATCATTCTAGACCCTATATAGGATACATTGATACTTCAAAAGCATCTAATTTATTTTTTAAAATTAAAAGAAATCATTCTAAACCCTATATAGGATACATTGATACTTCAAAAGCATCTGAAGGAATTTGACCATTCTAAACCCTACATAGGATACATTGATACTTAAAAAGCATCTAAAATAATTTGAGATTATGCAAATATAATATGTCAATTAAATACCTAGATTACAAATAGTAGCATGAACAATGTAACCCTTGTTGAACAGAGCAAGAATGAATTCTATGCCTCCTATCACACACATCTCCTTACCATTATTTGTCATTCTTTACTGAAAAACTTGTTCATTTTGGTGGGATATTCCTAAAAATAAGGTTTCGATGAAGGTTTTAGATTATGTTTATTAAAATGAAAACTCCATTTTGGCGGGCTACACTTGAAAATAAGATTTCGACAAAAGTTTTAGAGTATGTCTATTAAAGTTCTAGAGTATTTTGGTAGGCTATATTCTTGATTCCTTAAATGATTTATTCAAATGGATTGTGACTAAATAAATGACTAAATATTTAGGCATTTTTATTTGTGTGACTAAATAATTTTTAGTCAACGACAAAATTAGTCATTTATTTACTCATTTATAGCTAAGTTGTAAAAAATTAGTATATTTTAGTCATTTTTAGTTGTTGTGACTAATTTTTTTAGTCACCTAGTCATTTATTTGCGAAATTCTACTAGTGGAATCAGTTTCTCTGAGAGTTCTAAGCTAACATCGGACTGAACATGACCTTTTTGGATCTCATCTGATGCAAGCAAGGAGATAATCAAAAGATAACTGATTTCAATGTGCGACATCAAGCACTCTTTCCACAAATCTCTTATACTTGTTGCTTGATTTTGACGTGCAAAAGGTATTCATAGGGAATTTGTTGAGACCTTGGTAGTAAAACTTCGCCCTTATGAAGTATCCTTCTTTCACATATCTATGCGTGAAATTACGAGAATATCAACAAATAGTAGTTCAGTTTGGGGGACCCTCCTCGTGCTCCTGTTTGAAAGGTGGATCTATTGTATTGATCTTAGGAAAAGGAAAGGTATTTGTAAATGTAGTAGCTACAATGAGTGATAATGTCCTTAGGCGTAATAGAAAGTTCATAAAGTTAGTAAAATATATTCTTCCATCTTACAAAATTTGTTGAAGGATAAGATCATAACCTTAGATAATCCCAAGTATCTAAAGGAGCCTTACCTTGATTGGTATGATGCAAATACCTTCTGTTAGTACCATTGAGTCAACATACATGATATCAAGCGTTGTATGCACCTATTTCACAAGATACAAGAGCACATTGAGGATGGTACTATTCATCTCTATGGGAATACAAAAAATGCAAAAAATTCGGTGGAAAAAATAAATAGTGAGTTGCAAATATACATGGACCCATTCCCATTGCATTCTCCCAACTTAATTATTGATCCCTCCAATTCTACCACTCAACCTAAGGCATATGTTAACATGGTCACAATTACTCCTACCATGTAACTTGTGATTGACTTGTCAGATGTGATGTTCACCTTGCAGGATACACCCTTAAAAAACAAGCCCTCTCCTTTCTACATTCTTGCTCACGTCAATGGTAACATTGTGACGAGGGTCTTAGTTGACCTCACAAGTCAAGTGAATATCATTACAGAAGAAACACTATTGCTAAACTCATTATAGAGGGAGGAGTATGAAAAAATGAGGTCTACCATCCACATGCATGATGGTCTTTCCCTCAAACCATATGGTTTGATAACCCTGTCCGTCCTAGTTGGACCTAAAGCTGTAGAGACAGTCTTCGATGTTATTCTAGAGTTAATTTTGTTCAGGCTGAAGCTAGGCATACCTTGGCTAGCTTCCATGAATGGAATCATCTCCGTCAGTCACACATGTTTAAAATTATCCCATGAAGGTATTGTGCACATGGTGCATGGCACTGGATACCGGACATTGGTGTCCCATAGGGGTTACTCATTAGATCATTTTTGGCCCACCCCGGTTGGTCCGCTTCCCCCAAGAACATACCTAATTTACAAGAACTATTTGAAGTATAAGACTGGGGGAAAGGGACAGACAAATTTGACCCTTCTAGTAGTGTAGCAACAAGCTGCCTCCTCTTCTCAAAAGGGAAAGGAGAAGTCTGCCCATCCTCTGGGTGCTTCTTTTGCTCCTCTTTCTAAAGAAGAGTTTTGGATGGATATTCCTAGCTTTTATCTAAGGAGTCTGATTGTATTGGCTTGGAAAAGAACCAAGATGAAGATAATTGATCTTCCTACTGCACCTCCTAGACCTTGTCCCTAACTGTATGGTAGAAGAAAAGGTCCCTGCGAGGAATCCTCTAAGTATTGGCTTCCACGGTCTCCCACTGCTTCTGCTAAGAAAAAAGTAAATGGGAAGAGGCCCCTTGTCGAGGCATGAAATCTGACTCCCCTTGTTATTTTTCAATCTGCTTCTCCTTCTCTCGTTCTAGAGTCTATCTCTCCATCGAAAATGGATATAGTGGACACCCCTATGGTTGAGAAGGAACCCTTCATCCCTTCATAACTCACAACCTCTAGCTCGAAGAGTCACAAAAATTCCCTTGTGCGTGATCACAAGCACTGAGGAAAGGTTCTGGTGGCTGAGAAAGCTACTTTGTAGAAGAAGGAAGAGGAAATGACCACCCCTATACCAAGGTGTCCTAATGTGTCCTCCTCTCTGCTTCCACTCAATCGAGTAAAGTCTCACTTTCAGCCCCCACTATGAGTTTGAACACACTTGACCCAAAAAAGGTGCATATGTTTATTGCCCCATTGAATGAGCTACCCCTTTTGATGTCCCTTCCATAAATCCTACCATTTCCTAAACCCTTCAACATGCCAAATCCCTTAGTGTTGTCCACTACAGTTTTCTCCTCCTCCTCTTCTACACCTCTTACCTCGTCTATGGGGAGTTCACATCCCTTGATGAAGAAAAAGGTGGAGGTTGCCCCTTCCAAAAATGGTGGGCGTAAGAGGAGCCCACCTTCTCCAAAAGGTGGTATTGCACTAGCTTGTTCTGTTCTAGTGACAAAGCCAACTCCAACTTCCCTTGAGTTTGTCACTACTTCCAAGTCACTCGGTGAACCAAGAAATGAACCTTGAGTGTCGTCCTCTTCGTCTGTTGAGATACAACATGGTACTCCTGTAAAGTGCATGTTCAACTCTTTGGATGAAGTTCTGACCTTATCGGTGATATTTGCAAAATTGCTGACCATAACTTCACAAGAGCCAAGCAGGGAAGACCTTGGGGGCTTCCTCCTTAGCCCTTATTGTGGGAGGGGCGGAAGCTCCTCCCCTTAATATTCCACAATTGAAGACTCATCCTCCTTCCCCTTATAATGATCTAGATTGGGAAGCAAGCGACATCTTGGTTGATGAGTGTTAGGGGGAGGCCTCTTATTTATATCTAGATTAGAAGTGTCTGTGTAATGTGTTTCTCTATACATGTGCTATGTGTCCCTAGATAACCTTTGTCACCCTTGTCGGTGCTTGGATACAGGAGTGGTTTTATGTCATGAAATTTCTTCTATTTGTATCATCATTCTTCCATGTTTGTGTTTAATTTTTGGCAAATTGGGGACAATGGAAAGCATTGGGGGCATTTAGGCTTCCCTTCCATGTTGACTCAATTTTTTATTTTTACTTTGTTTTCCATGCATTCTTCCTGATTTGGTGGGGATTGATGATAGTTCACCTTGCACCATGGTTACCTATTATTTATAAATACATGAGCAGATCTGACCCTATGAAACTAGATCCCCTTGTGTCCTTTTTTTGTGATTATTTCTCTTTCACTCTTTTCTTATATTTTTCTCTTCTTTTCTTGAGTTATTCATCATATGTGTGATAACATCTCTTTCATGATGCTTTGATTTTTAGAAAATGCATTCGTTACTAACAAATATTTTCTCGAAAACCTTTGCAAATTTTTTCAAGAGAATCACATTCTCGACTTGGACACCTAATAGAACACGTTTCCTTCATCATGGGTTTGCAAAGAAAGAACGTGAAAACTTTCCTTCAAGGTTGGATAAGCTTTGGCCTTCCCCTCATAAGGGGGAATTTTATTCTTTTCGAATTCCTTGATGAAGTGAACATCTTTTGAAAGGATTCCTTGATGATAAAGTGATCTCTTTTGCACTTTCAAACAATGCATCCCTTGAGTGGTCTCCTTTTCCATCGAGTTCTCCATGGACCCATTTGTAAACCTTCCAATTTGTCAATGGTGTGTGTGACTATCCGCTTGATTTCTTACGTGGATTCTTTGTGTTTCTTGACATGTTTTATCTACAGATTAACATGTCACTTCACAGGTGTGCTTGTGAAGCCTCTTTCTGACTCTATGGAGCCCTCTTTCATTGGGTTTCCTCCATCTGAGAGATTTTGAGAGACACCACCTTGCAGGTCTGTAGGCCTATAAGGCGCTTGCTTCATTGATTTTCCTCCATGTGAGAGATCTTGGGGGATGCCTCCTTGTAGGTCTGCAAGCTAGTAAGGCACTTGCTTCTCGAGTTTCCTCCATCTGAGAGATCTTGGGGGATGCCTCCTTGCAAGTTTGTGGGCCTGTAAGGTGCTTGCTTCATGGGGCTTCCTTCATGTGATAGATCTTGAGGGTTGGATCCTTGCAAGTCCACAGGCCTGTGAGATACTTTCATCCTTCAGGATTTTTCCATTGTTGGTCTAAGGGCTTTCAGTGTACTTTGTGTAGCTACAAAGTTCTGCAGGGCTATGGAGTCTTTTGTTCGAAGTTCCTTTGAGAGAGTAACTATGGAGTCCTTTTCTTGTTCTACACTTTTGAGCTCGCTAGATAATGACCTTCTTCCCTGACAGTTCAAGTATAAATTTCTAACCCTACTAACTCTTCGATCTACTTTACCGAAGCACTCATCATTATTCATGCTCGCTAAAGTGGGGGAAAATGTATAGGAGTGAATTTGCACCCCTTATGAAAATTACCCTTTCACATAACCTCACCTTAGAAAATCAAATATGAAGGAAAAATTCCATATCACCTAATTACTTTCCAACCACTTGGCATTTATTCTTTATTTTGCTTAGAGAATATTTGTCTAGGATGCACGCGTGACACATAGATGTCCACAGAGTGTGTTGTTGTCCTTGATAGATTCCTATGTCTGAAGTTGGTAGAGGCATCACACACCCAATTGAGGTGGAATTGTAACATCCCTCTTCGACCAATCGACCTCGAAAATGGTAGATTCTTGCTATCCCACCTTCAAAAACATCCATTCTCATCCCATTTTAAGCTATAAGCAACAAATTCACATTCTCTTAGCATTTTTCCACTTCACTTCACTACTCAAGCAATATTCCAACACTATAACAACATTTGAAGCTTCATCAACTCCACATTTCAAGTTTGAAGCAATCCATAAAAGCATGATCTTGGAGTCCTACAATACCTTCCTTCATGGAAGTTGCGGTTGTGGTAATTTTTCCAAGTCCATTACTTCTCCATTAGCTAGTGAGCTTTTGGGTGGAGGTGGTAATGTTTCACTCCTCTCCTTTGTGATTTGATTCAGTAGCATAACATTGTTTTTTAGTGCTTATTACTTTCTTTCCTTTATCACATACTCTGCTTTGTTGCTTTCTGGTTGTTTGTGGAGGTAGAAACACCAAAATGATGGTATGACTGAGGTAGGCGCCTAGACATCCCCAATAATTTTCTCCTCTTTCTTGTGTGTGGGTGAACATGCGTTTGGAGCTAGCTGGCGAATAGGTGATTTTTTGAGATTATATTCATCACCCTAGCTTTCATTTATTTTCTTTATCATCTTCGTCTCTATTTCTTATAGTTTATCATTTTGTTTTTACCATCAAAACCAACTTGCTAGGCTGCGAGTTAGTTTTTAGTAAGTTTGTATTATGTTTAATGTTTTCTGTCATACATACGCTAGCATGCCCAAGAGACACTAAATTTCCATGTTGCAATCCCAAAATTGCACTACCGTCCTTGAACAAAGAGCTATCTAAGACATAGTGCCTTCTCCAAAAACCTGTTCGCTTAGCCCAAAGCTAAGTTCAAGGTCTATAGAATGATAAAATTATGCTATAGTGCTCATCATTCTCAATCCTTATCCCAAGACATATTTTAGAGTGAGGTAAGTTAGGGCAGTCGTCTGCTCTAGACTCTCTATGAGCTGGAGCCTTGACGTGGTTGGTCCCCCTCTCTTACACTCCTATATGTAAAAGATGTTATAAATGCACTAAAATAAAGTGGCATAATCTTGTCACTTCGGTGTAAATTGTCACATCTTTCATATTGAAATCTTCTTAGTTTTAATTAATGTATAAAGTGTCACTTCCTATATACACAAAAAATGTAGTGTCTAGTTACCCATGAATTTTGGTGTGATGGACTAGATACAATATAGACACTCTTGTTATGAAATAAATTTCCTTGTTTTTCAAAGGATTAGGTTATGCATCCAGAGACTTGGTACTTGTATTTTCAACTAATATCCAATTGATTAGTGCTCAAAATTAGTGATACTCAGACAAACTATGTACCAAATTTGTAATTTCGAGCATTCAAGAGTATCTAGTTGATACTTGTGCAATGGTCTCTTTGATTCTAATCTTATTCGTGTTGCAGTGTGGGATTCATCAACAATTACAACTTCTTCATATGATTTTCGGAGTATGGAAATAATTGGTTTGTAGTTTTATTCCTGATGGCCCTTTCCCATATGTTTTTAAATGAGTACATTAGTTCCTCTTGCTCCATCTCCACATTCATATGCTTACATAGTGACAAATGTTGTTGATACTCATGGGTTAGTAGTTTCAACTTAGTCTGAACCATTCATGTTGACATCTTTTGCAGTGGTACATGATTATTTATATTAGTGCTTGTCACTACATGGAATATTTTTGGAGTTGTATTTGGAGGACTCATCATCATATTTGGTCCATGATTTACATCAACCTTCACATTATATTACATTGTCACCTTCTTCAATTAAGATTGAGGCTCCTAACATTGTGAAATTTGAGAAGATTCTAGAGACATATATCCTTTTTCCATGGTATTCCTTTTAGGAATGGGAAGATATCGTAAATGCATCATTGGCTCTATTCATTCCTAAGGGGAGGAATGTTGTTCGATGATTTTGGACCATATTTAGAGTTTTGTACCAACCATCCACAATCAGTGTATGATATTGAACATTCAGGGGGTTCACTTGACCTTGTATATTCATTCTCTCTTATGGGGGATTTTTTCCTCAGATGGGGTTTTGTCCTTCACATTTTCTCGAGAGTATTTTCATTGTTTTTCTCTCTTTTGGAGTTGAGTTTTGTCCCATTGGGTTTTCTCCCTTTCTCCATATCTGAGAGATTGTTTTTGTACATGGGTACCTCATCAGGCTTAGTAGTTGGGACCCATCTTTGCATCTTTGTATTGTTTACCTCTCCCTAAGTTGCACTTAAGGGGGGTGTTGGTGTGAAAGAGGTATTTTATCTAACTAGTTCATTTCCTAGCTAGTTATCCACTTAGGTCCTTTTTCACACCTTATTACTTAAGTTTACTTAGGGTCCACATGGGATATTTATCACTTTTTCTCATATCATAAGATTAAGACACTTGTCACAATCTTATGATACTTATCCACTTTATGTTTCATATCATAAGATTAAGACACTTGTCATAATCTTATGATATCTTTTCTCACCTTGGCCTATATAACCAAGGGGTTCCCTTTGTAATCTTACAACATTCATTCGTTTCAAATTCTCAAACTCATTATATGCTTTGCATTCTCTTGAGAAAAATATAATTTATTCTTGCTCATCTCTTATTTCTATATTTTCTTTCCTTCATTTATTTGCATCTTGGGTAGGCTATTTAGCCAAATATTACACTAATAAAAGATGATAATGCATTTCCCCTTTCCCCTAGCTTTAATTTTTTCCTTGACCCCTTTATTTTTAGTCTTTAAGTGAATTTTTGTTGGTGATGATACCATGAAATACATACATCTGTGTTCTATGCAAATGTCATGAAAATATTCCAAACTTTGTGGCCATTGAGATGTTACACTTCCACTTGCCTGTGAAGTTTAATTCCTCTATGAGCTATAGAAATGCTGAAAATGCCTTCTTACATGCCATTTCTTCATTCAAAATTTTATTCTTTCATTCTATTCTCTCATACTTGCATTGTTTCATTCTCAAGATCCCATTTCTCACTGTCATTCTCTTCTACACCATTTTTCTCTTGAGTAAGCTCTAAAGTGATCTCACATCTTGGCTTCTACATTAACTCTTGGCTCTCTTGGATCGTCTACTATGTTGCATACTCTCCTTCAGCATCACAAGCTTGCTAAAGGGAGGGTAATTACACTCTCTTGATTGTATTTATCATCTTTATATTTTAGTAGCATATTGATATTATAATTTTTTTTTATCTTCTTTATCTTGTCTATCCATTTTTCTATTGTTTATTTTATTTTCTACTTATCTATCTAGGTATCAGTGAAGATGGGAAGACCTACACGAGGATTTGACTAAGGCAAACCCTTAAAATACCCAAATTTGTTCCCCATGTTTGTGTGTGAAGGTTGCTAATTTAGAGCATTGCGAGAGGCTTCATAGGTTTAACCTCTTGTGAGCTCGTTCTCTTCATTGTCTCTTTGTCATTTCATTTTGTTTCATCTTATCTATGCATGCTAGTCCTTTCCATGTTATTTTTTGTTATTTTCATCATTATGTTAGTTTAGCAAAATTCTAGATTTTAGTCTCTGAGTAGCTAGTAGACTCTTTGTGTTTCTATCAACAAGTTCTATTTTTGGTTCGTATGAGACCACAACGTGCTGTGGGGACGTTCACACACTGCACTATTATCCTTGGTTGAGAGCTAGCTAGCTTGTTCATGAGACCTCTGAAGTTTTCTCTTTTGGTCTCTAAAATCCTCATTTCTTAAAACATCATAAAACACAAAATATAAAAAATTTCCCCTTGTCACCCGAGGTTTGAATTTTAGACCTAGTTGAGGACCATTTTCTCCTTGTAGACTCTTCTTGTCCTAGAGAATCAAGAGTAACAAATATCCTTCTCTACACCTAGCTCTAGCTCCTTCTTTTGAACAAGCACCATTAAAATACATTGACTACAGATCAAAAATTTCAAATGATGTTTGAAATTCTTGAATTAATGATGTTAGCTTCTCTTTCTCTATTTGTGGTATCTTAACTCTAAAATTGTCCATATTAGCATTGAAAAAACACACTTATCAAACTCAAGGTCTTCAACTAGAGTGAGAAACCTCTTTATCTATCCAACCATACAATTTTTCCATTGATGGGAATCATGGCATATGACATGTTCAACTACATACTTCCTTCCATCACTACAGACCATTACCTTGAAAACATTCCATATTGAGGTGGAATATCTACAACTGTTATATTCATTTTAAAGTTCTTAGGAAATGTAGCTAGTTTGAACTCTACATCTTTCATGATTCCAACTACTAAACCCTTTCTTGAATCCATAGAAAAAACTACCATATTATTTACTAACCTTAAACCAAGTTAATTCATGATAGCCAATGGCATGACATTTGTGGAAGCTCTTGAATCGATCTATAGAGGAGGAAATTTGACACCCTAAAATTATGTGATCTCAAAGAGTGAATGTTCCTCGACTACCTTAGGGATCAAAACTTAGGTGACAAAAACACGAGATTTTGGGGTAAAAGTACAAAGTTGTGTGACACTTCTATAAAGGAAACAACCAACACTTATCTAAATTTTAAACTTGAATCACTAGAAAGTGGCATATATGTTTTGAATTTTGAAATGATGTAAACTAATAAAATGTGTCTTTTTTAGTATATTTTATGTTTGTATTTTTTTGACAAAACTAAAAAATCATTTGAATGCAATTTTTTTAATAAATTATCACTATAATTTAGTTGCTGATAAAATTCTGAAAAATGACGTTACATGAGACATCAAGCTTTATATAATAAGTTTTCTTTTTTTCCCTTCAATTTTTGTGTGTATATTTATAACTTGAAACTTTAGGGCATGGATATTTTTTTTTCTTAGTTTTAATAAATATATATTTTTAAATAAATATTTAAATATGTGTGTATTAAAACATAGTTGTTTCCACTCAACATCAACTTTTATATTAAATGTTTATCTAAAATAGAAAACAAATTATACTATCTTAATATAAATTCTTTTATCTAGGGCATCATATTTTTTTAAATTTTTTAATAAACTATTTTAGTATTTTTTTTGACATGGTAATCAACCTAATATTTTTGTATTAATAACCTAATTTTAGTAAAAAATACAAATAAAATACAAATAATAATTAAACTATTAAAATAAATATAGATTTGAAAACTGCACTTATAAATCTACAAAAGGGTATTTTTTTTTTTTTTTAAAGTGTTATTTATATGAGTAGGAGTTGTTGAAACATTATATTTTCAAAATAATTTCAATTTTCAGTAAATTGGTCTCAAAGTGGCGCTACATATGTATTTAGCCAACAATTTTAGTTGGAAAAGTTATGGACATATTTAAATTATCTAGAATGAATGTTACTAGATCATATGTTTGACTAAAATTGATTTTTAGTTATAAATACTAAAATTTGCTTGTGCTTATAAGTTGGCCAAAAGTGTGACACAACTTTGTACTTTTAACCGTTGCTAATATTTTATGATTTATTGAGAATAAAAATAAGTGACTTTTAGGAACTAGAAGAGAAAGTTGCAGAGGTTCTCTTGATAAACCAACAAGCTCTCGATCAAGGATGACAACATGGTGCACAAACATCCCCACAACATGCTATAGTCTCATACGGACCAAAAATTGAGTTTATCATAGTAAAATGTCTAAGAAACTACTAGCTATTTGATTACTAAAATCCTAGAAATATGCTAAAATAATAGAATAACAAAATATAACAAAATAATAATAATAAAAGTAAACTAAGCTGGATGGAAAGGAAATGACATAAACGAAAAGAAGAAAGGAGATACTCACAAGAGGTGCTTGAATGAAGCCTCCCACAATGCAATAGATCTAAAGCTTGCACACATAGAAATGAGAGAATAGTTGGGGCTGTTTTAGGGGCTTGCCTTAGTCAAATCCCCGTGTAGGTATTCACACCTCCACGGACAACTATCTATAGATAGAGATAGATAAAATGAAATAAACAAGATAAAGAAATGAAAAGACGTAGTAGAACAATATGCTAACACAATAAAATGATAATGCAATAAGGAAAATAGAGTTACCCCCCCTTTAGAAAATGAAGAGTACAAAGGAAGAATGTGCAATGTCCAAGCTTGTGCGAGATATGCCAATAGTTTGAAGCCTTGGTGTAGAGAGCCAAAGTGCAAGAGAACTTGAAAGATTGGAGATAATGAGAGAATGGGTGAAATAATGAGAGTGAATAGAATTGATATGGATTGAATGAATGGTCAAAAATGAGAAGTTGGAGGGAGTATAGGCATGCAAGGAGCCATTTTGACACACATGCAAGTTGTAGAGACATTACACTTCGTGAGTAGCTAGGAAGTGTAATGTTCAAAAGACTATGCAATTATGAATCTTTTTGCGATGTTCCCACGATGCACAAACATCTTCGCAACGTGCGGTCATCCACGACAAAAAAATACTTTAACGGTCGAGAACGAATGGGTTAAGGATAAAATTAAGGTTAGGTGAAGGTGATATTGCATTATCAAATTTAATTAATCTAAAGGGGAGGTTTATAGAATATGAAATTGGATAAGGTTTAATTTTTGGCATTACACAATCATGCTTCTTCACTAACTTGTCATTTACAAGTAATGTAACATAAAATGGTTCCACCTGAGAAGGGAACTTTGTTAGAGTAGTTCCCAAATATACTTTTAGTATTTCCAACCTTGAGTCTTATACTTCCACCTTGTTTATTTGCTTCTTTATCTTCTTAGATTGTCCTATGGCCTTCTTATTGCTTGAAAGAGCCACTTCTATGTTACCAAGCCAAAGCCTTATCTGTGTACTCTTCTATTCTCATCATTACTAGTAGAGGTACAAAGATCTTGAATTGGAATAAAATTTGTGCCATATCAATAGGAATATAATTAGGCACTCGATTTAAAATGTAGTCATGACCTTATCTAACTTGTCTTCTAATGAAGTTGCCTTGCTTTGATGTCCCCTTATATTTTGTAAGATTTTACATCTTCCTTTTTGTGAACTTTACTAGAAGCCTTTATGCTAATTTCTATGTGAGTAGTTATATTAAATGCATCTTTGGGAGTCTAAGGACCCTTTCCCCTCAACTTACATCACATAAGCCTTAGTTTTGCACAAGCTCTACAAGTTGTTTTATACATTAGTGATCATATTCCATCACTAGATCTAGGATATTCTCTATATGAAGCCCAATTGAATGACTTGTTGGTATGCACACCTATTCTACCTATTGAGATAATGTGCTCTATGCTTGTTATGGTTATCTTTCTTTCTTATGAGAGGTAGTTGGTATAGTGGTACACTACATTGTTGGAAGTTGATATGTTGGTGTGGTATGTGACATTTATGAGTATGCAGTATAGTAGATGGACATTATGATATTATTTTAACTATAATTTACTATTATCGCAATTATGTTTTGCTTTGTGTGTTTAATATTTCTTCATATGTTGGGTGTTAACATTAAATGCTATAAGTTGTTCTAATGTCTTTATTGGTTTGGTATGTATTTGATGTTTTGAATTTGGATAAACTTAGTTTAATCATATAATCTATAGTTTTGAATCAATGTCTATGTATTTTTAATATGAATGAAGTATTAAGTTAATCACCAAAGTTAAATATATTTTACACTTTTGAGTTATTAAAGAAAAACTTCATAGCCAAGATTAATATTTGGGGAGGAAATGGATTTTCTTAAATGTGTAGGTTTAGTACTTCCTCTTAGTAGTGGATAGAGCTTGGATGGATTAACTTAGAAATCCAAGTTGAAGACCTTGTTATTTACATATTGTACTTTACCTAAAGAACACTTTTGTATATGTAGTAAGTTGACAAAGTTAGAATTATATGATACTTATTGTAATTATTGACAAGGGTGGTAATACTTAGCCCATTATATGCTTGAATATGTATTTTATACTATTTATATACTTTCAACATTTTGAATTTATAAAATTCATTATATATTACATAATAGAAGAAAATTTCTAACCCATTTTTGAAAATATATTACAAAAGTTGTATTTTTTTTTCCAAAATTCAATATTTTATATATAATAATAGATTTAACCAAAAACAAAAAGACAAAAAAAACAAAACAAAACAAAAAAAAACAAAAAACAATATTGCATAATTTTTGTTAATATAAAACTAAATATGTAAGCACAAGTAAACACAAATAATAGACAACAATTTGGAAATATATTTGTTATATTCCATGTATATATTTAAAACAGAGCACTTACATTAAAACAGGGCAGACATAAAATTCCACGAGCTTCCCCTTGCAAAGAGAAGCGCCATGAACGAAAACATTGTACGCATCAGTACATAAATCTTTTTGAAAACCCAAGATTTTCACAATTTTTTACAATCCATCGCAATGATTTTATTTATCAGAAAAACCTTCAATTTTCTGGTTCAAGTACAAATTGTGGTGGCACGTAACTATGCAAGAACACCAGGTGATCCTTCCATTATAGACAAGTCTGTGTTATCCTTGGATGGAAGACACCTTCCATTTTTATCTGAACCACTGAAAAAAATAACATTGGTATTTAGCTTTTGAATAGAAAATAGGCCGAAAGCAGAGAAGTTACGATCATTAGGAGAGTAGCAACAAGCGCCAGCAGTGCCGAGAGCTCGGCTTTCTCAAAATAATAGTCGACTTTAGTGAGAGCTTCACCACTTTCGTAAAACTTGTCATAGTCTGTTTTGAGCTCGAACGCAACACCAAAGGCGGCGGAAGCGCTTGACGCCAACAAAAATCCAATCACCTGCAATCCCATCTAAATATAAATTACTTCAATTTTCCAACATTATTATCATAGAGGGGCAGTGGGTAGGCAAGAGGTTACGAGATCCAATCTTTCTATCGTTTTTTGGTATCAGAAGATGTGTCACACCAGCATCACCAATCACATGAACAATATTTATTGAACACACTGCAGATTATATAGAGACGATACCCGACCAAAAAAACCCAGACTGAAGGAAAAAAAAAGGCCTACCTCATCTGCAAAGATGCCAAAATACAATTCGAAAGGGGAGGACAGCAGTAACTTTCTGGTAACATTGAGGTAGATTGCCAGACCGATTTGTAAAACATTATACAGCAATCCTATTGCGCTTCCTGCCACAAAATACCTGCACCCCACCTCATATTTCAATCTCTGACAAAATAAAACATGGAATAAATCATAAGAAATGGAGTGTAAGTACTAAAAATGATCGCCTGAATGCGTAGACGAAAGAGAAGGTGGTCTTTTCTCCATCAATTTTGATACTATCAGTCGCCATGGCTAAAATTGACAGGCCCAGCAATATGGCGCTCACGATTCTCGTAATCAAGATAACGATCGGATAATTGTTGGGGAATCTTGCCATTCTAACCACTCTTTTTGTTTAACTGCTTGCTGGGCGTATAGACAATCAATCAACTGAGGTCTGCTCCAGATAACTGATTTATCCAAGTTATAGAGAATCACAATTGAATCGATCTTTCCTGGTTTTGACGTTCCTCGTGTTTGCAGATATATTTGTTTTTGTCCTGAAAAGCTCGCCTCCTTTGGCGCCTGGGATATGTAAACTTGTTTTTGGCGAAGGCAACGTAGATTCTCAATAGAAACGACCGTATGTACCTGACAATGCTAACCATTTTGGTTTTAGTTGAAAATGTTTTATACAGTCGGTATCTGCCGTTTAATTGGCATAGTGTTGGATTTAGTATTAAAACAAAAGAGTTATGTTTTTAAATAGCCCGCAGTAGAGGGACAGGATGTGGGTTGTCATGTCATCTGAGCTGTTCGAACTTGGTGGAGGTAAGAATCAATCAAGTTTATATCGACGTAACCATTTTGTAAATAACTGACGAAACAAACGTACCATCAACAAAGTTTGGAGTGTTTATCTGAGACCTAGGAAAGCATGAAACAATTTTTGCTTCGGCCAGCTATATGCGAGAAATGCATTTCGACATGAGGAGGAAGGTTACACGACATTGGACTTGGTAATGAAATCGAAAGAATATATGGGTTTCCTTTTAACTAAACATTTTATTATATATATTGTAAATAAAACAAAATGTTACGAATTAGATTTGACAAGAAATGAGAATATTTGGTTAATTTAGATGGTTGATAGATAATTGTGTTATTTTTGAATTGTAATAAAAATCACATAATCTTGGATGTGCTGGAATAACATTGATGAAATCTAAAATATGTAGTTCTCATAATTTTAAGAGGGTTGATATCATGATGCAAAATGATCTAGATCAAAACTAGAATGCATAATTGACCACAACATCCCACAATCAATCTCTTGCTTATGAAAACAATCTAGAAGATTCTAGACTTCAAACTTACAGTAAAGAAATTGGCGGTGTTTACAAATACCCTTGAAAAGCTTGCTAGGCAAGGAGATTCTTGTTAGCCATAATCTACCAACCTTAGGAGGTCATCCTTCATGGGCTGCCCTTGCTTCGGTATTGAAACAAGATGTTTGAGTCCTTCCACCCATCCACTATCCTCCTAATCCATTCATCCTTCTTATCCTCCATCCCCATCCTCATCCCCATCCCCTCGTCTATTATATCAATTGTTATTTTTGAATTGTAATAAGAAATAATAGTCTTAGATGTGTTAGAAGAAGATTGATGGAATTTGAAATATCTAGTTCTCATAATTTTAACAAGGTTGATTTTATTGTGCAAAATGACCAAGATCAAAATTATAATGTATAATCTAACCAAAAATTACCACAATCACTCTCTTATTTGTGAAACCGATCCCGAGGATTCTAGACTTTACACCTATAATAAAGAAATTGGCGGTGCTTACAAATACCTTTAGAAACTTTCTAGGAAAGGTGATTCTTGATAGCTATAATATACTTGCATGCAACAAACTAATGACTAAATATTTATATTGTTAATGTATTCACATATCTATTTGTATCAGCTAAAGCATGTTTTGTATTTTACCCTCTTCTTGACCTACACATCACAATCTATATGCAAATTCTAGGCTAGAAAATACACATAATTTATACATTACCATAAAATAATGAATATATATTTATTTTTAAATAATAATATGACCTTGCTATAGATGCAAGGATAAAACCCTAGATGAATCTCTTTAACAAACTATGATTATGGTAAGTGTCTTAATCCTATGATATGAGATATTAAAATTCAATGAACTATATAAGCTTAAGTAACTAAGTACAAATTGGTTTTAAAGTGAAACTAGTTAGATGATATAATATGTTGACACCAACACTCTCCTTAATTGCAACATAATGAAAATGATACAATATGTAAATATGTAAGGATGGGTCCTAGTTACAAGGCCATGAAAAGTTCTCATGCATAAACAAATCCCTCACAAATAGAGGAAAGGAGAAAACTTATAGAAAATATCCCTTTTCAAAAGAGATAAAATATGAAAAAGTTTGATAGCTATCATCCTTATGTCCACATAAAGAGAACATTATATGCATATAACATAGGTTAACCCCACAATAAATATTTGACTAAGTTTTTCTTTTGTAAATGTCTCTTTTGTTAGATACAAACAAATAATTTCACACCAAGAATATATCTATAAGTAAACAATAATTTTTAGATCTTCTTTCAAATGACAAAGTTTCTCATCTTTCCTTTTCTTGAATGTGCATTTGGACTACTGCCTATAATTCGTTACAATAATTGTACCTCAGTCACTAACTTGTGGGGTTTGTCCACCTATCCTCCTTGGTTGGATAAACAATATTAAAAATTTGATTCTAAGCTTGATTTGAAAGAATAAAAGAAAATATGTTGGCATTTGGGTATGTGCAAGATCATCATGGAAAAATAGGCCCTTAAGTGGCAATAAAATTAAGAAAAATCACATTTAGGCAACTTGACATAAAAATTTGAATAATTTATCTATATTTTTTCAAAAATATGTAAGATAAGAATCTGTAGCAATTTGAATGTAGTTTCTAAACTAATAGGTTTATATATAAAAAAAAAAAACCTATTTGGTGAAAATTTGAAATTTCAATGCAGTAGTACTTAAATTTCAGGGAAAAAATAAGAAGTAGGTGTCTGTCTAACTACCCTAACCACAATAAAATGATAATATTTTTTTGTAATATTTTAGATATAAGTACAGGGCTCATTTCCCGATGTGATGCATATTTTTTTGTAATTTTTTTCCATGTAAATAATTAATTATGATTTTTTTTACAACTTTTAAAAAATATAAAAACTCGTATGTCTGACCACCTTAACTTGGTCAAAACTTCATGAATTTTTTAATTTATTTTTTATCCTATAGTATGTGAAGCATAAAATGTGACACATGTTTCAGATTAAAAAAATGTGATACCATTTGAAATCTATAGATGTTTTTCAATCAGCCTATCAATCAGGACTTTAGTCGTAATTCAAATAGAAAATGAATAATATTTTTTTATTAAATTCAAAGTAAAGCATAACTTATATTGGTGGAAAGTTGAGAATCTCCTGTAAAAACCCTTTTCATTTCATCAATTTTGGGTAAAAAAAATTGTCAGCCACATGGGTCATCATATCACTTACATATCGCCACTTTTTGGCCCATCATGATCCTGCACATACCCATTTGCTATGTCAAAATTAACAATATTTTGAATATATTTTAAATATCAATGTGAGATGCAAATAGAAAGCATAAAAACTAATAATTAAACTAGTTTGACCTCCTAATAACTAGGATTCTCATTTTTCACCTTTTACCTTGTAATATGGGATAAAAATAAAACATAATAGAATAATATCTAGTATTAACATATCTTATGTTATACTTATGAATTATAAGATTTTTAATTTTCTTATACCATTTTACTTAGCTCTTAACAAGTTTAGCAACCCTTATGGTCTTAACTCTTCCCCTAGACCTAACATATGATTGAGCTTAAATTTCCTCATTTTATTCAGTGTCTTATTTACTAGGGTTTTAAGAGAAATGATTCTACATAGGGACACAAATCATTTGAATTATGTAACATACAATAGAATTGAGACCTTCAAGAATTTTTTAGACATGTCCATGGGCCCAAAGTTCTTGAAATTATATTCAAAGGTTTTTTTTCTTTCTATTGTAAATTTGTTTCCTAAATAGTTTCTCTAGATATAGTGGTATGGGCCCTCAAACCTCTTACATTAAAAAAATATAGAATATGTAGTGTAGGAAATTGTATACCTTTACAATTTCACAATATGTTTGGGTAACTTAATGTATTGGACTTAATTAAGCTTCTAATTGGAACATAATTTGAATATAATAAATTGCATTTATTGAATATTGGGGAAATTAATTTAATAAAAAACCCAATATTAAATATGGAGTCATGGTTTTGTAATCTCATGGTTTTAGTCACATGGTCTTGTAATCTCTTTCTCTCTCCCTACCTACCTCCCTCCCCCCTCTTTCTATCTCTCCTCTCTCTCTACCTACCCCCCTCTCTCTCTCTCCCCCTCTTTCTATCTCTCCTTCTCCCCTCTCTCTCTCTCTCCCCTTTCTATCTCTCCTCGCCCTCTCTCTACCTACCTCTCTCTCTAAGTCTATCTATCTCAACTATCCCTCTTTACCTCTCCCTCTCTCTCTTGTCTTTCTACCACCCCCTCTCTCTCCCTCTCTTCCTTCCATTGACCTTCACTCTCTACTTCTCGCTATCTTTAAACCTATCCCCCTATACATCTTTCTCCCTCCTCCCTCCCTCCCTCCCTCCTCTCTCTCTTCATCTCTCCCCCTCTCTCTCCCCTCTATCTATCTCTCCCCACTCTCTCTCTACCTACCTCTCTCTCTAATTCTATCTATCTAAACTATCCCTCTCTACCTCCCCTCCACCAACCTCTCCCCCCCTCCCTTCTCTCTCTCTTTGTTTCTCTTTATCTCAACTATCTCTCCCCTCTCTCTTTGTCCCTCCCCATCTCCCCCTCCCTCTCTACTTCCCTCTCTCCTTCTTTCTATCTCCCCCTCCCTCTCTACCTACCTTTATCTTTATTTCTCTCTCTCACACCTATCTCTCTCCATACCTACCTATCCCCCATCTCTCCTTCTCTCTATCTCCCATGTCCATCTCTCTACCTACCTCTCCCTCTATAAATACTTACCAATCTCTCTACCCACTTCTTTACCTATATATCCCCTTTCCCTCTCTCTACCCACCTCTATCTCACTGATACCTCTCTCTCTCTCTCCCACCTACCCTCCTCTCTCTCTCTGATGTGCACCAAGATGTGATACAAAAATGCGAGAAAGGTGGGGAGATTGAGAGAGAGAGTGAAGGAGGGAGGTAGAGAGAAGGAGAGGGAGAGAGAAAGAGGGGAGAGAGAGGGAGAGTGGGAGAGACTAAGAGACTGAGAGGTAGTTCTTGATCTCAAGGGAGGGATATTCAAATAAAGGTATGGAGATAGTGAGAAAGAGAGGTTTAGATCATAAGAGATAAAAAATGAGATAGAGAGAGAAAGATGATACAACTTGTTGATTATTAAAATTTGACCTCTTGATTACTAAAATTTGACTAAGTCTGAAAAACTATAAGATCTTCCAAACAGTAGAATTTGTATTATAAATCCAAGAGATTTGAATCCAATCTCAAACATCCTAAAACTATATACATGAAATATAACAAAGTAAATTACAAGAAAGTAAATTTTCATATGCAAATGTCAACTTAAATGTTTATTGAACATGTATATGAAAGTAAATATCCATATGTAAATTTTAATTTATTTGCATTATAACCAAATGATGCATTTCATTTGGAAAGTCATTGTAATGAAGGAACTTGACCATTAGAACATGATTTATAATGTTTATGTGTTGTAAGAAGAATAACATACTATGCAAGGTGGTTGACCATGTGTGGTGATTTGTGAGATTTTGCATGATAGAGGTGGACACCTCAATTTTCCAAATTGTGGAATTTACCACTTATTTCACAATAATATTTATGGTATCTTATATCCATATTGCCTATTGTTGATACCTTGAGATAGAAGTATTATTAGTTTTTTTTATAGGTCATTTGAGAACTATTATGCTACCATAATAAAAATAGATACAAAATTTGTATTGATGTAATTATTTTTCAATATTAACTTAGAATTGAATCTATTTGGGTGGGGATTTTTCCTACAAGGGTTTCTCCATGTAAATATTATGTTATGGTTTATATTTTCTTTCATTGTCAGTTTATTTTCATCTTATGATCTATCATGGTTTAATAATTTGGTTGCATTGTAGAAAATAATCTTGCTATATTATTGTATCTTATTTTTAACACATCGATACAAGAACAACCCATACTTCCTCAAGTTATTATCAACTATTTTTTATAGTTAAGGAAGGGAAGTATGTTGAATAGGTAAATTAGTTTAATATGGAGAAACTTAGCAACTATTTCTTTCACTAAGGGAAAATGTAATAGAGAAAATAAATTCTCTAAACATGGTGAATAATCATAGCACACCAACCACTACTCACATATATATGTGTAGATGGTTAACTCATCTCCACTCATAATGCACCACAATGATCCATTTTTTGCATAATGCTACTTATTAAAATCCTTTATGCAACTATTCATGTGTCATCCCTACACGTAGTAGTGTGAGTTTCAACATTGACATTCATACTCTTATTATGCTACATCTAGTCTTTAATACCACATACATTTGACATGTGGCCAAATCCATACTACATGATTGTACAAAGGTATTTGACACCATTTGAGTTTGATAGTCATCATGCTTATGTCCACATGAAGAGAGCATTATATGCGTAGAACATAGGTTGACCACACAATAATGATTTGACTAAGTTCTTTTGTAAATGTTTATCCTTTGCTAGATACAAAACTAGAAGTTAACACCAACATTATATCTTTAAGTACACAATAATTTTTGGGTCTTATTTCACATGACAAAGCTTCTCAACTTTCCTTTTTTGAATGTGAATTTGGATTACTACCTATAGTGCTTTACAATTATTGTACCTCATTCACTAACTTGTGGGTTTTGTCCACCTATCCTCCTTGGTTGGATAACCAATATTAAAAATTTGAATAGGTTGATTTGAAAGAATGCGAGAAAATATGTTGGCATTTGCTATGTCAAATTGACAATATTTAGAATATATTTTAAATCTCAATGTGAGATGCAAATAGAAATCATGTAAAAACTAATAACTAAACTAGTTTGACCTCCTAATAACTAGGATTCTAATTTTTTCACATTTTGCATTTTAACATAGGACAAGAATAAAAACACACTAGAATAATAGAGCATTAACATATCTTATATTATACCTTATGAATCGTAATAAGATTTATAAGGTTAATATATTGTTTTCCTTAGCTCCTAGCAAGTTTAACCACCCTTAAGGTCTTAAATCTTCCCCTAGACCTAGATTGAGAATTGAGCCTAAATTTCCTAATTTTCTTTGGTGTCTTATTTACCAAGGTTTATTTTTAGGAGAAATGCTTCTACATAGTAACATGACTCATTTGAATTATCCAACATACTATAGACTTGAGACCTTAAAAAAAATTAGACATGTCAATGGGCCTAGAGTTCTTGAAATTATACTCAATTTTTTTGTCTTTCTACTCTAATTTTTTTTCCTAAATAATTTCTATATACAATAGTATGGCCCCTCAAATCTCTTACCTTAATAAATTGTATAATGTTTTTATTTTTTTATTCTTTTAGCTAAATAAACCAATAAGCATGATGATGTATAGCTCTTTTGGATAAAAAATATGTAGTATTTTTAAATCAATGTATTGGATCACACTCTATGATCTATTATAAGGAAGAGGATAAATTCTTGATGGTGTATCATAAAGTGTGAAATAAAATGTCAATACAAAACCACTGCATATTTTTATTATCCAAAATCACTCTTTATTAATTTCATGGACTATAGAAAGATTACACCTCTAATAAATATGTTATTTTAATATAGGGATTTTTTCCCCTTTTCTCCAAATGACAATGTTCATGTTATCACCTATATGTTTACGATTTAGTTGCAAGTCAAGAAAGTGACCTTAGAATTTCAACACCTCCAAGACATTCAGTAGACTAGGGGAACACTCCTTGCATAATGATTCATAATCCTCTAGATAATCCACCCAATGGGAAGCCACCACCAACTCCTAGATTTAAGATTCATTCAAACATTGAGTCTCTTCTTGCCCCCTCATTCTTGGTGACAAGGGGGAGCTCATCACCTAAGAGGCTTCACACCATCATTGTATGACAAATTTGTTAGACTATCTAATCTACGGTGACATAGACAATCACTCTATTATGTTTTCACCTCCTAATTAAGGGGGCGCTTATTTACCATCTAAGACTCTCAGAATTGATGGGTGACTCTCAACCCTCTCTTTGTTGAACCCTCTAAATGAATTGTTGTTTGTTTCCAAGATAAAAGAGTGGTGGCTCGTGATTGAATCCTTTTATATTTTTTCCTTATGATTCAAGATCATAAATACCAGCCAACTATATTTTAGAACTAGGCTATGCCTTTACCGAACCTCAATTCATGCATCTAGTAATATCACATTTGTGGCCCCTATAGTCCGGTAGATCCAATCATTTTTGTCCATTTATTGAAGGCCTAACGTAATAGCCAAAGCCTTTCCAAGTATATTACTCTTCTTCCCAGCCAAGCGTACTTTTATCTGCAGTGTCCGTACCGCAAATTTACACTGAATAAACAAAAGTATGCAAACAAATTCACGAGGAAACAAAGCAGACAACCGAAAACATCGATCCCCTTGTTTCACGTTGGGTGGCTCCTTCTTGTTTACGCTGAGTTGTTTTAGATAACATTTAAAATACCAATAGCTGAATCACCACTGTTGATTTTCAGTCGGTTGTAGCAGACATTGAATAGAGAGAAAGAAAACGGAAAAGGTAAAATCCCCCAGAATCTATGTAGTCGTTAGCTTGATTCTGAGAATACTCACAGCGGCAGTGCTTGCACTCTCCATCACACTTATGGTGACCGATACTTTTAAGCTTCTCGACCAAAGTAAGGTCACCTTCAAAGACGTTTATGCATTCAGGTGAGAGATTTTAGTATTTCTTATGCTGAATCCATCGCATTTTATTTCTTATTCTGTGTTCATAAATATAACTTGTGATTTGTGCATGGTGGGATGCTGATATTTAGTATTAGTGAGCCTGAGCTTTCGGATACAACGTTTTACAAATTATCCTCAATATTTTCTTCCTCATTATAAGAAAATTATTGTGTCCTACTTTCACTTTGTACTTCGATTTTATTGCAGACAAGGTATTACAGTAAAAGTATAAAGTTTTTACAGTATATGATAATCAAGTGAACTATTTTTGAATTGGAATTGTGTCAATTTTTTATATCATCTTTTTGGATCATATTCTATGATCTATCATCAGAATGATATGCAAGTAAAATTGACACTCTTTTTTTTGCTTACATGCCATTCTGATGATGAATTATAGAAAATGATCAAACGTTTGATATCAAAATTTGACATAATTTCAATTCAGAAATAATTCTAAATTTTGAAAGATGGATAAATTTCTCAAATTTCGATTTCCTAAGCATAAAAGATCTAGTATAATTGGGTGTGATTGCAGGTGG
This sequence comes from Sequoiadendron giganteum, assembly GCA_007115665.2. Lineage (NCBI taxonomy): Eukaryota > Viridiplantae > Streptophyta > Pinopsida > Cupressales > Cupressaceae > Sequoiadendron > Sequoiadendron giganteum. Next base: position 865,440,558 of record CM021101.1, read on the forward strand.
TAGCATATTTCTTAACTTCAAGTGCTTCTGCAGCGCTTGCTGTGGCGTTCGAGGCCAGAAGAAAATTTCGTCCCTTTTTCATTAAATTTCTTACCCACGATGACAATGCAGGTGTCAGAGAAGTAGACAATTTTTTTGCTAAAGCTGAGACATCCGCGGCTCTGGGTGTTGTTGCTACGCTCACTATGATTCTCGTCTCTATAATCTCCGCCCGTTTTCTCATAAGAAATTATCAGATATTATTTTACATGTAATTATTAATGATTTACATAGACTACTTTCTGGTTTGAAAGTTTTTTAACTTTTGTTTTTCCTCTCCTGCATTCCTTATAAAGGAAGAAGATTCAGTCAAGGCTCCAGTACCTCTGGTTTTAATCTCTAACCTATATTACTGTTATTTTTTCTTGTATTACCATGAATCAGCAGCAGATTTTTAAGATAAAAATATATTAATCAAAAAGCTAGAAAAGATTATAGAAAGATTTTTAAATAGTAATAATTGTCATTAAAGTTAAAAGAATGAAGCTCAAGGAAGTTTTTCTTAGAACCTTCATCTTCAAGATCGAAAAGAAAACAAAAAACTCACAAACTAAATAATTCTAAATAAATAGTAACAATGGTCAATCCATAATATCATTTTGAAGATGCCAAAGAAACTATGAAAATTGATTAGGGAATAGGGACTCCCAATCTGAAACATTCTATATATGATTAGCCTCAAAAACTCATTTGACTAAACAATCTGCAACAACATTCCATTCACGTGGAATATGAACAAATGAGGTGAAGTCAAAGTTTTACAAAAGACAATGAATTTACTCTACAAAAGATGCCAACCTCCAAGAAAAGTAATAAAAAATACCCTTCTTTAAAAGAGAAATCAAAATCATGGAATCCATCTCACAAATAACCAGTGTTCCATGGGGATGCGTTTCCCCCCCTTTTGGGCAAGTTTCCGAAACGGGGACGTTTCGGGGACAGGGAAACAGGTACTTGGCGTTTCCCGCCGTCTCGCGACCGGCACCGGTACTCCGCCAAAGACGGTGAAACGTCTCCACGTTTCCCAGGAGACATGGAGACATGGAGACATCTCCAAGTTTCCTTGGGAGACGTCTCCAAGTCTCCAAGTTTCCTGAGGAAACGCTTAGACATTTCTTGGGAGACGGGGAGACGCCTGGCCGTTTCCCGTCGAGCCCACGTCCATGGAGGCGTTAAAGTTGAAAAATAATTATAAAATCGAATTTTTAAGTGCTTTATGGTTACCCTAATTTGGCGTGGGCCCCACCCCTTCCTCCAAAACAACACAAAACAATGTTCCTTTATCATTTCATTGACATTTTTATTGACTGATTTTTTTTGCAGCCAGCTGAAGAGGAGGAAAAACAGTTCAAAAACTTGAAGAATTCTGATTGAAGGAGTGAAAAGAGTGATTGCAAGTGTTATAGGAGTGAGAAGGAGCAAGAAAAAGAGGAGGAAGAGGATTCTATTGCATTTTGAAGAGATTTATCAAGCACAAGGTAGGGTTTTTGAAGTTTTTTTTCAGATTTCTTGTTGTTTTTGTTTTATTTTATGAGTTTAAACTTTTTTCTTTTCTTTTCTTATTCATCTCAAAGACTCAAAACCAGATTTGAAGCTGAATCTTGAGGGCAAAATGATGAAGATGATTGAATCATTCATCATTTTGCCCTCAAGATTCAATATCAAGTTTTTTATTTTAAAAATTTAATACTAAACTTGTTTTTAAAAATAAAAAATTCTTATTCATCTCAAAATCAGATTTGATGTTGAATCTTGAGGGCAAAATGATGAAGATGATTGAATCATCTTCATCATTTTGCCCTCAAGATTCAACATCAAGTTTTTTATTTTAAAAATTTAATACTAAACTTGTTTTTAAAAAAAATAAATTCTTATTCATCTCAAAATCAGATTTGATGTTGAATCTTGAGGGCAAAATGATGAATGATTCATTCATCTTCATCATTTTGCCCTCAAGATTCAACATCAAATTTTATAAAATATAAATTGTAAATTTTGTTTTCAAAATTAAAATTTTAAATTTGTATTTCAATTTGTTAAACTAGGCTGATTTTATTTTAATTTTGTGAAATGCAGTGTCACTTTCACAATGAGCAATAACATGAGTGGTGATGACATGGAAATCCATTCCCATAGTGAACATGATTCAGATTTTGAACCTGAGAATGAGGGGGATGACCATGGGGTTGATCCTGCAGCCCATTCTAGTTCCATGGCGAGTGCACCAGCTAGTACAGGTTGCCCTTCAGAGTTGTTGGCAGAGTATGCTAGGGGTCCTTTTGATCCTAAGTCTCCTCTCAAACAGTTTGCTTCAAGAATACAAGGCACATCACGTGCAGGTGGGGGAACAAGGAAGTGGAAGTGCAACATTTGTCAGGCTGAATGGTTTGGTAGCATCACTAGAGTGAATGCACACTTTCTTTTTTGGATAGGAAAAGGTGTGGAGCCTTGTAATTTTTTGAAGGAAACTAAAAATATACGTTATAGAATTGAGTTTAACAGGCTTTGGGGCATTCCAGATGACACAAATATTACAACCCCTACTACTTTGTCTGCTAGAGCAGCCCTTTAGCACATCCATGATCTGCCACATACTTCTCCTCATACTTCACAGACGGGAGGAATGATGTTTGGATCTCCATCCTCTTCTACTACTAGTGCCGCTAGGGGTATAGCTGCAGGGAAACATAAGTTGCAAACATCGTAGAGTAACCCCATTGCTGATATGTTTAATGTGCACCTGAGAGATGAGATAGATGAATCCATTGGCAAGTTCTTTTTTGCCAATGGCATTCCATTTCATGTTACACGGTCTCCTTATTATAGGGAGATGATGGCTATGGTGGCGAAGGGAGGAACATCATATGTGCCACCAGGTGAGACGAAAATGAGGACTTTGATCTTGGATAAGAGCTATTACAAGATCAATATTTTGATGGAGAAGATGAAGGCATGTTGGGTGGCATCTGGGTGCAACATAGTTATGGATGGGTGGATGGACATTAGCCATCGTCCACTCATCAACATCATGGTCACATGTGCAGAGGTCCCATACTTCCTTAGAGCAGTTGATTGTACAGAGCATCACAAAGATGCTGATTTTCAGTTTCAGGTCCTCAGGGAGGCTATTGAGGAGGTTGGGCCATAAAATGTGGTCCAAGTAGTCATGGATGCAGCCCATGTGTGTAGAGCAGTAGGGAAACTCATTGAGGCAGCCTATAGGCATATTTGGTGGACCCCATGTTGTGTGCATGCCATGAACAATGCACTCAAGGACATGGGTAAGATTGATTGGATTAGAGGAGTGGTCACCGATGCGAGGGATGTGCAGATGTTTATCTGCAACCACCACACTTCACATGCACTCTTCAGGACCTTTACAAAGAAGGAGTTCTTGAAACCGGTGGAGACCCGATATGCATCATATTTCATTCTCTTGGAGAGAATGATTGAGTTGCAAGAGGCATTGCAACTCATGGTTATGACTAATGATTGGAATAGGTGGGCCGAGGCCAAGACAATGCAGGGGAGAAGGGTGAAGGAGATAGTGAAGAGTGATGTGTTTTGAACTGATGCGAAGTACATTGTCTCCATCATTTCTCTAGTATTCCAGGTTATTAGATATGGGGATGGGGATGCACCTAACCTTGGAGAGGTGTATGAGTGCATCAACTTTATGCTTGACCAGATGAGGGTTGCTGTGCGAGTGAAGGACCCCTCTCTAGCATTCTACAATGAGCACATCTGGCCAATCATTCAGCGCAAATGGGACAAGTTGAACACTCCTTTGCATATGGCTGCCTTTGCCTTGAATCCTAAGTGGTACAAGGTTAGATTGGGTAGAGTGACACCACTTCGGGATGATGAGGTGAAGGCGGGTTTCTTTAGGTGCATAGAGAAGATGTATGATTCTAGAGATACCAGCACAATTCGCACTGAGTGAACCAAATTTTCCACTCTTACAGGCTATTCAGATGCGGCAAAGATGGATATAGAAACTATGGCACAAGAGGACCCACTTTTGTGGTGGAATTGTCATGGTACAAAATCTTTGACCACCACTCTAGCTATCCGTCTGCTATCCTAGGTTTCTAGTTCTTCAGCTGTTGAGAGGAACTGGTCTACATATAGCTTCATCCACTCTCTTAAGAGGAACAAACTTACCTCTAAGAGATTAGAGAAGCTTGTGGTTATACATAGTGCTTTGTGTCTCATAGACCGCAAGACACTTGGGTATAGGGAGAGTCCAGCGGCACAATGGGATGTGGAGCCAGAGGAGCCTTCACAAATTGATGAGGATGATCCTACCACTTCAGATGCAGGGTTGGTTGGTGTGAGCTTGAGGGATCTTGACCTTGTGGAGTCCAGTAGTTCGGGTGATGAGGAGTTTGCACTTGCAAATGATTAGAGGCCTCCCTTCACTACATTTTGAGTTTTGACATTTGGCATTTTGTCTTTTGTAATGCTACTCATTGTAATGATGAATCATGTAATCATCTTTATAGACTTTGTGATATGAATTATAATAGAAATCTCCAATTTGACAATTTCATTTGCCAAATTTTATTTAGCAATTAGCATTCAAGAAATCATTGTATTTAGATTTAGTATTTCAAATTTTAGTATTTACTATGTTATAATTTTACTAATTTCCTATAGTTTCATTTGAAATGTAATTCTTACACTGTTATACTATTATACATCTTTTCAAAACTAGTTTTTCAAGTACTATAAGTATATGTATAACTATATCAGGACCACCACCCCGCCACCCCACTGCCGCCGTCCCCCCACTGTCCCCTCGCCATCCCCAAACTTAGGCCCTTTGTCCCCCCGTCCCGGAAACCCATCCTGTACGTTTCCTCGTCCCCCCGTCCCCAACGCCCGTGGAACACTGCAAATAACCTATTTCCAACCCAATTCACAAGCTTTCTCCAAACCCCATAGAAGAAAAAAAGAGTTAAACCAAACTATTATTATCATGTCAATACCATCGAGCCCAACTACACCAATATTGCACTAGGAAGAATTATCTGTATTTATTTTTAAAACACTTAATGGGGGAGGAGACCATTTTCTAGCTCTATTAACTTTGTGAGAAGATTTAACCTTAGAATTAGAAGGAGTAGATCCAACTACATGACCCAAATCGAATTTCTCCAAGATCAAAATATTAGAGTGAACTATGAATTGATCAAAAGAGAATTTAGTAACCAAATTTTCTTTTGATGAGTCTAAAATTTTCTTCCAAACATACCCCATAGCAATTTAATAACCCTCCAAGATCTAGTGAAACCAAATTTGTCAAAGGATAAAGACATGACCAATATCCTAGGCTACCAACAAGAAAGAGGTAGTAGGAGGGTGCCCCTGATTAGCCAAAAAAATAGACAAAGAAGTATTATGGATAGATAGGGGACTAGTTCTAGACATGCCACCACTACCTTCAAAGGCTTTGAAAGGGGCATTAAAAGAAAATATGAGACACACATTACTCATTAAACCCACAAAAGACACATTTAGAATGGCCTTGAAAAAGGTATCCAATGAAAGGAATTACCTCTCTATCTCTCTTCCCCTCCCTCCTATCTATATCTCCTTATATCTCTATCTCTCTATCATTTTATCTCACCATTTATCTCTCTCTATCTCTCCCTCTCTATCTCCATATCTCTCTATCTTTATCTCTCCCTCTACATCTCTTTATTTTTCTATCTATTTCTCTCCATGTTCCTCTCTCCCTCTATCTTCATCTCTAACTTTATCTTCCTTTCTCCTCCTCTATCTCTAGAGATCTCTCCCTCTTCCTAGATCTCTATATCTACATCTCTTTGTCTCGCTATCTCTATCTCTCCATATGTCTTCTTTCATCTCTCCTCCTATCTCTAAAATCAAGTTATGTCTCCATCTCTTTAAACTCTTATATCTCGCTCTCTCCTTATCCATATCCTTCTCTTCTATCTCCATATCCATATCCATTTCCATCTCTATCTTTCTCTCTATCTCTATCCCTTCTCTATGTCTCCTTACCCCTCTCTCTTATTCTTCCCCACTCTATCTCTCCTTATCTTCTTATTGCAAACATAACATGAGTTTGTTGGTAATGGAGCCTAATTACCTTCCTGATTTAGAGGTTTTGTTTCAATTGTGTTTGGATCTTTTTAAGTGGATGTATAGTTGATTTGAAACTATAACTTCTCCATTGAGACATTTATTTCACAAACAACATCATTTGCTAAATGGCATATCAATTGACCTCATGTACTACACAAATCTAGACAAAAAAATCATTTTTTTTCCTAATTAACCTTCCACACCTTTTCTATCTTTTCCAAGTTATATATCTATCTTTCTATCTCTTCTTAATTCTACCTCTATTTCTCCCTCTTTATATACCTTATCTCTCTATCCTTATCATTCCCTCTTTCTATATTTTTGTACCTCTCTCCTTGCCTTCCTCTCCCCCTCTCTATCTCTCACTCATACACACACTACCTATTTCTCCATTCATAACTCTATCTCCATTTTAACTCTATCTCTCTATCTTTCCCACTCTCCCCATCCTTCTTTATACCTCTCTCTCTTGTTTTTTCATCTTATTTCTCTGACTGTTGTCTCCTCTATCTCTATCTCTATCCCCCTATCTCTCCCTCCTACTCTCCAACATTATTATCACCGACTGAAGGAAAAGAAGGCTCACCTCACCTGCAAGGATGTCAAAATACAATTCGAAAGGGTACGGCAACATTAATTTTGTGGTAACATTAAGGTAGATTGCCAGACCGATTTGTAAAACATTATACAACACGCCTATTGCACTTCCTGCCACAAAATACCTGCACCCCACCTCATATTTTAATCTCCGACGAAAAAAAAAAGAGTAAATCATAAGAAATGGAGGGTAACTATTAAAAATGATTGCCTGAATGCGTAGACGAAAGTGAAGGTAGTCTTTTCTACGTCAATTTAGATAGTATTAGTCACCATGGTTAAAATTGAGAAGGCCAACAATATGGCGCTCGCGATTCTTATAATCAAGATAACGATCGGATAATTGTTGGGGGTTCTCGCCATTTTCACCATTCTTTTTGTTTAAATGCTTGCAGAGCGTATATACAATTAATCAACCGAGGTCTGCTGCAGATAACTGATTTATCCATCTTATAGAGAATCACAATTGAATCGATATTTCCTGGTTTTGGCGTTCCTCGTGTTTGCAGATATTTTTGTTTTTATCGTGAAAAGCTTGGGTTGTTTGGCACCTGGGATATGTAAACACGTTTTCGGCGAAGGCAATGCAGATCATTAATAGAAACCAACGATGTTGACTGGTATGTAGTTGACAATGCTTACAATTTTAATTTTAGTCGAAAATGTTTTGTATAGTCGGCATCTGCCGTTGAATTGGTATAATGTTGGATTTAGTATTAAAACAAGTGTAAGGTCTTTAAACAGCCTGCACTACAAAAGTGTCGTGTCAATCTAAGCTGTTTAAACTTTGTGGAGATAAGTATTAATCAAATCCGAGGCCCGGCCTGAAAAACTGAAAACTTGTATGGATCTTCTGCCACAAACTTATATGAATGACTGGTATGTTGTTGACAATGCTTACCATTTTAATTTTAGTTGAAAATGTTTTGTATATTCGGCATCTGCCGTTGAAACGGTATAATGTTGGATTTAGTATTAAAACAAAAGTGTAAGATCTTTAAATAGCCTGCACTATCCTTATGATTCAAAACCATAAATACCAACCAACTATATTTTATAGTAAGCTGTCCCTTCCAAAGTCGCTATTAGAGAACTAGGCTCTGCCTATACCGAACACCAATTCTTGAATCTAGGACTATCACATTTGTGGCCTCTATAATCCGGTCATTTTTGTCTACTTATCGCAGGCCCAACGTAACAACCAAAACCTTTCCAAATATAATATCTGCAGTGTCTACAGTAAATTTACTCCGAATAGACAAAAGTATGCAAACAAATTCACGAGGAAACCAAAGCAGAGAGCCGAATACATCGATCCCCTTGTTTTTGACGTTGTGATCAACGTGCCGACTGTTTACGCTGACTGGTGTTTATATAACAATTAGACTATTAATAGCTTTATCACCACTACAGATTTTCAGTCGATTGTAGCAGACATTGAATAGGAAAGAAAGAAAATGGCAAAGGTAAAAGACCCCAGAAATCATGTGGTAGTTAGCTTGATTTTGAGAATACTCACAGCGGCATTGCTTGCCCTCTCCATCGCACTTATGGTGACCGATACTTTTAAGCTTGAGGACGAAGATAAGGTCACCTTCAAAGACGTCCATACATTCAGGCGAGAGATTTTAGTATTTCTTATGCTTAATCGATCGCATTTTGTTTCTTATTCTGTTTGTTCATAAATTTATAGAACTTGTGATTTGTGCATGGTGGGATGCAGATATTTCGTTTTAGTGAGCCTGGTAGCGTTCGGATACAACGTTTTACAAATTATCCTCCATATTGTCTTCCTCATTATAAGAAAATTAGTGTGTCCCACTTTCACTTTGTTCTTCGACTTCATTGCAGACGAGGTATTACATGTTTAAATTCTGAGAGATGGGTAAATTTCTCAAATGTATAAATTATCTATTAAGGAATGATAGAAAGATGAAGTGATAGATAATTGGGTGTGATTGCAGGTGGTAGCATATGTCTTAGCTTCAAGTGCTTCTGCAGCGCTTGCTGTGGCGTTCGAAGCCAGAAGAATATTCCGCCCCTTTTTCATTGCATTTCTTGACAATGAAGGTCTCAAGAAAGTTGACAATTTTTTTGCTAAAGCTGAAACATCAGCGGCCCTGGCTCTTGTTGCTACGCTCACTATGATTTTCATCTCTATAATCTCCGCCCGTTTCCTCTTCAAAAATCATTAGATGTTAATTTACAATGTAATTACGTCGATAGGCGTATTTCTACAATGGCATATAGGTGGTAGAAGATTTTTTTGAAAGAAAAACAATAATCTACATTATATTTTTTTATCTCATGATCATTAAAACATTCTATTTTTAATTACTTTTATTTTTTCCATTTGATGAGTTGTTGAATGATTTTTAATTTATTTTATGTTTGTTAATCAAGAAGAAAATAGATACTTTGATATCTTTTGATGTATTTTATATAGATTATCTTAGAAATATATATATTAATTATTAATGATTTATAAAGATTACTTTGTGGCTGGTATGAGTTTTTCACAGTCCATTGATTAGTTAAGCAAGCTTCTAGATAAAACCGTATATATTTTTATCTTCAAAAGCTTGCTTAATTGGCTACTTTGTGGTCTGAAAGTTTTTTTTTTTTTTTTTCCTCTATTGAATTCAATTCCAAACCATAGAGCCTTTCCTAGTTAGTTCAATTCTTAGAACCCTCTTAGAAAACAATCTCATGTAATAATTTATAGCTAAGAAGTTAGGACCAAGGTTGATTGTGCAACATGCATCATCCACAATATAGTTTAGTAGATAGAGCTTGACCATTAAGTTATGTTTTTCTAAGACCAAGTCTATTGCTTTGGTTAGCCCGAGAAACCATATCCCAATAGATAAGACTCTATTTCTGACTATCTAGATTCCCTACCCATATAAATATCCTATGAAGAGAGCCAAACTCCTTTAGAAATAAGTTAAGAGTTGAAAGTACCAAAAAATTATAAATAGGAAGAGCTTTTGAAATTGAATTTAAAAGGTTAAGTAACTTGCAAAAGACAAAAGAAAAGTTTAGTGATTTACCTATATATTGAAATGATTAAATTCCATAGCATAAGAAAAAGATTGAAGTAAACCATTTCTATCATGCCCAATAGAACCAACAAAGAATCAGATTTCAATATAGTGTGTTTCATTGTATATTTGAATATAGAATAGAGCATACTTTTGTTAGCAATAGTTAATAAGCTTTGCCATTTTGTAGCAAGTGTTTTTCTTAAAGATGACTTATCTGCATGTTTCTATACTTGTTTGCAACTCTAACAAAATGACACCATAGCTATATAACATTACAAAAAATCAATCCAAAATTTGAACCCAAAGCATTACGGGTGATCATGTAGCTAGAGATTCCATTTGCATCATGTTTTTCATTTAATTTAGCATTTCTTGTTTGTTGCCTTTCCTCAAATTAACTACCCTATCCCACGAGCTAGGATTTGAGTTATTAGAAGCAATATAATTTGATCTAACTATTATAGCCTCTTATCTTCATAAAACACAATGATATAGAATGTCATCTTTACATGGTGCTCTATCTTTTCCTTATCATTTTTTTAATAAATCTTTTGGACAAGGCTCGTATACCTAAAAAACCTATTCCATATGACTACCTTGATGGCTACTCTTTAGGATTAGCACAATCCACTTTGACTATCTATACGAAATTCTCATGATTGTATGCTTAATTCTAACATGTAGTTGTGCATAATCTTCCATGAATGATCTTCACTATCTGTGAGGCACTATTATTTCATAAAAGATAACTTCCTTTTTGTTAGATGTTGATGTCATGAACATTGATGGATGAAATATGAAATCCTTCAAATGTAATCACATGCAAAGTAATTAAAATTTCTGTATATTTACTTATTTATCAATTATAGCACAATTATTCCACTTTATTATTAAATAGCACATCCTAGCTACAACTTACCTATCTTAGTATTTTGACTAAGAGGTAACAATAAGTTTGGAACATGCTTCAATCAACATATAACTCAAAAATTGAATTTTAATTTGACTGACACAAATATAAAAAATAATTGGTGTAATCATTGCACCTCCTTCTAGTGCAAGTGCTAGTGTAAGCGATGGCATCGAGCTAAATTACTATGGTAGGCAATAGGGTTTTGAGAATTCTAGTTGGAATTATAGTGCAATGAGGAATATAAAGAATAATATAAGCATCCCTATTGTGTAGAACCACCTCAAGAAGGTTTATTTGTCTTCGACCTATGCTCCGATCGTTGCTTTGGTGGTGGTGGTTTACTCATGTCTTCTCTGGAACATCAATGAAATTCTCACAGTGCTTGGAACCATTTTCACCAATATTCAAACCAATGAAGAAGTGGTCATCAAGCTTGTAAGCTTCTAACCTTGTTTTACATTTATCATTGTAGCATGTTTAAATATGAATCTTAGGGCTGATATGACAATTTCTATGGATATCTATTTAGTGTGAAGTGTACGATTAAATTTTTATTTTTTGAGCCATTGATTTTAGAGTTCTTTTGGTGTTTAGGGTGATTGTTGATGAATAATAATGCCAATAGCAGCATGTAAACCATAAAGTTTGATATGTAGCCTTCTATCTTGTCAATTTATTCATTTCAGGCTAAATTTGTAGAGATATTGCAATTGAAAGGAAAGTATAAGGTTAACATTGTTGCATGGGTATGTAAATGGAATTTTTTATAGTAGAAATTGATTTAAGGTCTTGGTAGGTAATAAAGAGTCATTTTAGGGTAAATTTGAGAGGTATCCAAGGTTGACAGAGTTATGTACCTCTGGAAATGACAACATATCAAGTTTAAACCAAACATTATTGCTCATGTTCAAAACTGGTAGTGTAGAATCATAAAATTATGAGCTGTAGCCTTTGCAACTAGCAAGTTTATCTTGATTTGTAGCTATAATTTGATTTATAGCCATGTTGCATATCTGTTTTAGGGTATTTTTGCTAGTATTGCATTTTTCTTTCTCTTGTTGGTTTCTACATTTAATCTGGCATACATTAATGAGGACAACACCATTTTTCTATTCAATTTTCTCTTTACCCTCAAAGTCTATTGTTGGGTTATTCCTAGCATGCTAGCAAGGAAGATAGTCAAGATCTATTGTTGTTCTTGCTCCTCCACATATGTATTTTGAATTTTATTCTCTATTTCTTCTACTTCTTCATGATTGCATATGACCATCCCCCAAGCTTTTCTTTTAGCAACTCAATCATGCACATCCTTCTAAGGATCTTACATTTTTTTCACTTGGACTAAATATATTTGTAGCTAAAGAAAATCCCTTTTGAGCATAAATTAGTAAGAAGGGTCTATCCTTCTTTGAGTAGTCCAACAATAGAGACAAAAGATGAGATTGATCTTTAAGTAACTTTTTGGTCTCTAGTCTACTATTGTTGGTTGGATTCCTTTTCAAAAAAAATATAAAATGTAATATGTCTAACAAATTTAATATATGCTAACAATTGTTGAATGTTAGCTTAAAACGTAGCTAACCTCAAAGGCTTGACATACACCACAACAAACTCTTTCAATGCAATAGTTTACATAATAACCACATGCCTAAAAGAAATATTTTCAATTAACATGCTACCTTGGTAAAATTCCTTTGATAGTTCATATTCTTGTGGGCTAAGAAGTAGCTTCTCTATGTATAAGTCTCAAACTTATGATGGAATGCAATCACAAATTGGACCTATGTGTTTATTTTTTTTCATCATCCTCAACAATTAAAATTTTGGTCCTTTAAAATGCAAAGAAGGGAAAGGAAATTTTTAGGACCACTCCATTGGCTTTAGTAAAAAAAAAGAATATTTTTCTTCTCAAAATATTCAACCTAATAGTTTCATTACAAACATCGTAGGAATGGGAATCTTGTCCATTAACATCTTATTTATACAGTCCCACCCTTGTTCATCTGATTGAAATGGTTAAAATGGTTGCCTCTACATTTATTATATTTCATTGCAAAAGAGCTTTGTTTGTCATCATGATATAGAGAATCTTCACTCATAACAAGGTCTTTGTTGACGACCTTCTTCACTACTCTCATCTCACCATTATTTTTATCAAACATCAGTGTTTTCCAAGCTTCATTCATTCCCTTCAAAGATTCACTTAATGCCACTATAGAAAATATTAAAACTTCTTAAAATAAAAATTTTAATTTCTGCCTTCCAACCTTCTTCTTTGTGAATAGTTGTGAATAGTTGAGTGCAAAGCTATAGATGATGATTTCCCATGAGGCAATAAAGTGGATTAAATTCCAATATTAATAGCCCAATTGTATCTTGTTACAACCATTGTACCTAGGTTGGAATCTTGGGTTTCAAAGAGAAAATATAAATCTTGACTGTAGAAGTAGGGAAGCAATCTAAACTCCTATATAATTATGAATTCAGAAAGACCTTTTGTAAGGGGCAGAAACGGTGAACTTGCAAGTTTTGAATTTGCAATTAAATTGGAATATTCTCATGATAATATTTCCTTATTTCAAAACTATAACTAGACATCATAAAAGACCAAATTCCCTTTTAGAAAAATGGAAAATGAGAAGAACCACAACATTTCTCATTTTAAATGCCAAGCAATGCATAAAAAAAACAAGATTTCAAAGAACCAGAGTAGAAGTCAATATCAATTCCAAGCAATACATAAAACATATAAGAACTTAGAAAACCACAATACCATTCAATATCAAAGACAAGCAATACATAGGAAAAAAGAGAGCTTAAAGAACAACAATATTGTTGAATATAACTAGAAACTCTCAAGAAACACATAAAATGGCCAAGAACTTAAAGAACTACAATATTGTTGAATATCACACTCAAGCTATCCTCCGAGAAGACAATAACATTCTATTAATGGGAAGCCTCCAAGGGCAGTTTGGTCTTTTCCCTTGAATGAAACAAAGTCTCCATAGCCTTGAGAATGAAGAAATTACTTTCCCAAAAGAAAAATATAACTACTCTAAAATAGTCTCCATAGGCCTCTTAATCTATCTAGATAAGAGGGCACATAATCTGAAAAAAAAAAAAAAGGAAAAGGAAAACCTTGTTTTATAGTCCCAAGAGTGTCAAAATATTATAATCCATCTATTAAATGTGATTGAAAAAAAGGAAATAGATGCACATGAAGCTTAGAAAATGGCATTGGTGTAAATCACATAGAGTCATGTGATTGTATTTTATGATGCATGCCATGAAAATATCCATATTGTATTGTAGGTTTTTATCAAACTTAAATGCTTATTATTTGTGAGACATTGATAACATTGGGAAGAACCAACATTCTCTTTAAGTAGGCAAGTAAAAGACTAATTATCTTTTGATCAGAGTCAGTTGGGCTAAATATTAATAAATTTTATATGGTAATTATTAGTTCATCCCATTACTGATAGTGCAAACCACGAGGATAGAAAGTTACTTATCTAAGTACCTAAATCTATGATTTATTTGGATTGTTATGATATTTCTGATGTAGGGACAAGGTATATGAACATGGTTCTTTTGAGAGCCTAGATGTGCATGGACTTGAATAGTTACAACCTTTGAAAATCTTCATTGGGGTTTCAAACAAGAAACTAGGCTTCTAGAAATATAGAACTAGATACATTTGAACCTGTCAAGTTACCCCCCCTTTCAATTCTTGTGCAATATGAGGATTAACTTCATACAAATTCTTAAACCCATCACATCCTTCTAATTTGACTTTCATTTTTATCATGAAATTTGGTCTCCTAGTTAATGCATTTACAATTTGTTTTGAATCACCACTCCTAATATGTTAATAAAAAAATAGAATTATAAAAATTGTACCAATCTCAAGCATTTGATTCAAGTGACCTTCACTTTTCAAATATTATAATAGTTGAGTGGTTTGCAGATAAGACAAATTCTTTAGTCAATGGGAAATCTCTATATTTGTTGTTGGAAAAATATGCCTCAACTTGTTGGCTTGAACCTATTTTAAAGACTTGGCATCTTTTCCCCTTTTTGGCCTTCATTGTCGAACTATCATCGAAATTTAGAACCTTGAAACCTAAGTCACAGAGTTCCAAATTTTCCTAACTTGGCAATACTAAGCTTCCTTGTGTTGTCGCCATGTTGCAGATTTTGGAAATTTCCTAACCTTCGATGAAGGTTTTGAAGTTTGGGTTTTTCCCAGCTTAGCGACATTGTGGGTTTTAGGAAATTCCTAGCCTTTGACTAGAGGTTTTGAAGTTCGAGTTTCTCCTGACTTGGCGGTACCATTATGGGCATGCCATGGGTTTCTGGATTTTCCTAACCTCTGATGGAGGTTGTGAAGTTCAATTTTCTCCCAACTTGGTGATCTCGTTATTGACATGTTGCGGGTTATGATAAATTCATAACTTGTGGTGTTGAGGTTGTGAAATTTGGTTTTTTAGTGACATAGCGACATAATCGATGGATGGTAGGATTGGTCTGCATGGATGGTGACATCAACTATATGGAAATGATGTCAATGCCGCATGGTGATCAATTTTATGTTGATCAATGGTCGCGATAGGATCTAATCCAACGATGCACATTTATTCTAGGCTCCTTTGTTGTGAATACCGACATAATTTTGTGAAGTGATTGAAGTTGTTGAGCGGTTGAAATCTATTGGTTTGATCAATGGTTGATGATGGTTGAGTTGGTGAACTTGAATTGCACAATAGTCAAAAGTAGTGGATGAGTGATGTGTCGACATGTGACATGATTTCATTCATTGATTCTACATCGCCATTATCAATCAACAATCATTGAATCGAAAGCTATATTTCCTAATAGCGATATATTTGCATTTAATACATGAATTGACTTGGGGGTTGATAGAGAGAAAATATAGTAATATTCTCTAAAACATAATTAACTTTTGGGTAGCTTGATGCATGTTGGTTGGTGGTGTGTGTGGTCTGAGATGAAGGAAGCTTGTCAATGAAGAGTGAAATTAATGAAAAACTAATGGTGGTTGAGTAGCTCTATATTGTATGCTTTTATGAGCATTGTAGCTGTGTGAGTGTGGAGAACTGTAATCGGTGTGTGAGGTTGACGAGGGGATTGTATTGCTGCTATGATTTAACATTGGAGAGTGAAGTTTGTAACTTTGTACATGTAATCTATTTACTGTAATACAAAGTGGCTTTAATTGGTGTGTGGGTTTTTCTCCCGTAAGGGTTTTCCCATGTAAATCTGATGTTATCTCCATGTGTGGTAATTTTTCTATTCTTTTATCTTGTGAATGTGTATCTCAAATGGATGTAACTTAAATGAATGTTTTTTCTGCACTTCTTTCCTGAGGATTTTGCATTAGGAAGGCGTTTCTGCACCTTTGCCTCCCTTACAATTTGTATCAAAGCCAGGCTAGTTGTGTTATCATTGTGAGTAGGGTTGGTTTTTTGTGCTAATTCACTTCAGTGGGAGTCTTGCAGTGAAAAAAATGATTTTCTTGTTTATAGTTTGAGATAGCAAGCACATCAGGCAGAGTAGAAATTGAAAAGTTCAATGGCGACAATTTTGAGTTGTAGAAGTTGAAAGTGGAAGACTTATTGGTGGATAGAGACCTCTGGTTTGTTGTGTTTGGAACTACACCATAAGGTATGAAGCAAGAAGAATGGGATCATGCAAATAGAAAAGATAGAGGGTCGATAAGACTTTGTCTGGCCAATTCTCTACTCTTGAACATCCATGAGGAGAAGACTACATATTTGTTATAGAAGAAACTTGGTGACATTTATCAAGGGAAGTCTCTGGCGAATAAGTTATTCCTGAGGAAGAATTTATAATCTTTAAAGATGGAAAAAGGTGCATCTGTAGCAGACCATCTGAATTCATTTAATATGATTGTTTCTCAGTTGACATTTGTGGGTGTAAAGATAGAGGAGGAGGATCATTGTATGCTTCTATTACGCTCCTTACCTGACACATAGGATCATCTAGTAATGGCTATTGAAAGTACAACAACCACCTTTAAGATGGAAGACGTGGTTGCTTCATTGCTATCAGAAGATATGCAGAGGAAGTCTTCTGAGATGGCCAAGGAGGCTCTTGTTGTTCGGGGTAGATCAAAGGAGAGAAGCAAGAAGAAAGACAAGAAGTCTAAATCCAAATCTGAAGGGAGATCAAAGTCTCTTGGTAAAAATTCCAAGGTGAAATGCTAGAATTGTGGGTAGGCTGGTCATTTCTAAAAGGATTGTAAGGAGAAGAAAAAGATGAAGAAGAACAACTCTTCAAACAATGAATCTTCTTAGTGTGATGCAAATTCCTTCATTTCTGCCTTGGTGACTCAAGTATCAAATGATGTTAGGCTGATTGACTCACGTGCATATTTTCACATGACATCTCACAGAGATTAGTTCACTAAGTATGAAAAGTATGCTGGTGGAAAGGTGTACCTAGCAAGTGACTCAACTCTAGAAATTGTTGGCTATGGAAGAGTCAGAATCCAATTCCCTAATGAAATAATCAAAGTAATTGATGGTGTATTGCACATACTAGGTTTGGCTCGCAACCTGTATTATTTTATTAAGTTGAATGATGTTGGCATGCAAGTCTCCTTCTCGAGTGGAGGTTGTAAAATGACTAGAGGCTCAATGGTGTTGGCTAAGGGTGCATGCATTGGCACTTTGTACAAGCTAGATGCATGTCTTTTTCAATGTAACAAAATGTCTATAAATTCAAGCAAAGCTGCTCATGTAGATAAGGAGAATGAATTTTCTATGGGTGAAAAATCTATGGAGGTGAAACTCCCAGCAGAGAAAACCATGCTATGGCATCATAGACTTGGCCACATAGGAGAAAAGGGCTTAGAAGCCTTGCAGAATAAAAATCTTGTTGAAGGGCTTGTTGATTGTAACCTTGAGTTTGATTTTTGTGAACATTGTATTTATGGAAAGAAACATCGTGTTTCATTTTATTTGAGTTCTCATAAATATTTTGGCGTACTGGATTATGTTCATTCTGATGTGTTTGGTTCAATGAGTGTTCCTTTGTTATCAAAGTCTAGATATTATGTTTCTTTTATTGATGAATATTCGAGAAGGAAATTTGTGTATTTTCTAAAGAGTAAATCAAAAGTGTTTAGTCGGTTTAAAGAGTTTAAGAACTTGGTAGAAAATTAAACTGGAAGAAAAATTAAATGTTTGAGGACGGATAATGGTGGTGGGTTTTTTTCTATATATTTTGAAAGGTACTGCAAAGACCATGGGATTAAAAGGCATAAAACTACGCCTTATACTCCACAACAAAATGGAGTTTCTGAAAGGTTGAACAATACACTAATGGAAAGAGTAAGAATTATGTTGAGCGGTTCTGGTTTGGAGCAGAAATTATGGGCTGAGGCTATGACTACAACATTTTACTTGATAAATCATTTACCTTGTTCGAATCTTGTCGAAAAAACACCTTTGGAAGCGTGGTATGGTAAAAAGCCCTCTCTAAGACATATTCATGTTTTTGGCTGTGATGCATATGTTTATGTGTTGAATTAGAAAAGATCAAAGTTGGAGAACAAGGCTATAAAATGTGTCTTCATTGGATATGGCGTTGGTGTGAAAGGATACAAGCTTTGAAATCATGTTATTGAGAAGGTTTTGTAAAATAGAAGTGTAATCTTTCATGAGTTGAAGCCTTCAGTAATTGATTTGCAGTTAGAGACAAAATAAAGAGAAAAGAGGGATGATGTAGTTGAAATTCCTTGAACACTAGATAAAGAGGAACTACAAAGTGTACCTGAAACTAAGGAGAGTTCCAACAGCTCTGAGAGTTCTAAAGAATAATAACCACAACCTCAGCATCAGCCTATGAGGAGGTCTACATGTGAGAAGCAACAACCTGAAAGGTATGGATTTTCCATGTTAGATTAGAACTGTGCCTATGCTTTGAAAACTAGCACTGACGAGCCTAGGACTATGAAAGAGGCTATTATTATGTCTGATTCAAATTCTTGGTTGGAAGCCATGAATGAAGAAATGGCATCATTGAAGAAAAATGAAACTTTGGCTTTGGTACCTTTTCTTGAAGGGAGAAAGCCTATTGGCTATAAATGGGTATTTAAGAAGAAGACTGGTCTAGATGATAGCATTGAAAAGTATAAAGCTTGGTTGGTCGTGAAAGGTTATTCCTAGGTGGAGGGGATTGATTACGGATAATTTTTTTCTCCTATAGCTAAGATGATATCAATCAGATTTCTTCTGTCACTTGCAGTAGCGTATGACTGAGAGATCGAGCAAACGGATGTGACGACAACGTTTCTTCATGGAGAGCTGTAAGAAGAAATTTATATGTCCCAGCTTGAGCACTTTGTTTAAAAAGGTAAAGAAAGCCTGGTTTGCAAGTTAAAGAAATATTTGTATGGTTTAAAGCAATCTCCTATAATGTGGTACTAGAATTTTTCCACTTGTGTTTTCATTGAGATTTGTGAGATTAAAATAAGATCATTGTGTCTATTATAAAACTAAAATGCTCGATTTCTTATTATTTCCCTATATGTTGACGACATGTTCATAGGAAATAGTAAGACTATGATTTCTGATCTAAAATCTCAACTATCTACAAAATTTGAAATGAAATATTTAGGTGCAACAAGGTATATTC
Organism: Sequoiadendron giganteum; assembly: GCA_007115665.2. Lineage (NCBI taxonomy): Eukaryota > Viridiplantae > Streptophyta > Pinopsida > Cupressales > Cupressaceae > Sequoiadendron > Sequoiadendron giganteum. The sequence continues at coordinate 865,459,956 of CM021101.1, forward strand.
TAGGGATGGAAATAAAAAGGGATAGAGGAAGTAGAAAGATTTGTCTTAGCCAAAGTAATTATATCAACAATGTCTTGAAGATATTTTGTATGACTGATTACAAGCAGCTAGTTGTTCTAATGTTGTAGGGAACAAAGCTATCTATTGAAGATTTTCCAAAATCTCCTATTGAGATGGAGGACATGACTAGGGTGCCTTATGTAAGTGAAGTTGGTAGTTTAATGTATGCAATGGTTTGTACAAGTCTAGACATTGCCAAAGCAGTGGGAGTACTTAGTCAGTTTATGGCTAATCTAGGAAAACCAAATTGGGATGTCGTGAATAGAGTTCTCTGATATTTGAAAGGTACCTTAGAGTATGATTTGTGTTATCATGGAAACTCGGTTGGATTATAGAGGTCTCTTAGCATTCATGGGTATGTGGATTCCGATTGGGTAGGGGACATTGATAGTAGAAGATCCACTAGTGGATACATCTTCATGTTATTTGGTGGTGTAGTGAGTTGGATGAGAAAGTGGTTGGATGTAGTAACTTTATCTACTACTGAGGTAGATTATATGAAAGCAATACATGCCTGGAAAGAAGCCGTTTGGCTTAGACATTTGTGTTCAAATATCAGGTTTAATGCAGGGAAGATTACGATTTGGTGTGACAGTTAGAGTGCTATTTGTTGGGAAACAAATCCCACTTTCCATGCCAGGATGAAGCACATTGATGTTTAGTATAATTTCATTCGTGATATGGTGGAGGATGGAAAGGTTAATCTTGAAAAGTTGGATACTCTGGAGAATGTCTCTAATGCATTGGAAAAGCCTCTGAGCACAAACAAGTATAAGTGGTGTGCCAATTCGATGGGCCTTAGGACCTATGAACTTCAATAACTATGAGTGTAGAGGAAGTGAGTAATTCTTCGTCAAGTGGGAGCTTGTTGGAAAAATATGCCTCAACTTGTTGGATTTAACCTCTCTTAAAGACTTGGCATCTTCTCCCTTTGTTGGCCTTCATTGTCGGACTATCGCTGAAATTCAAAACCTTGAAACCTAAGTCGTGGAGTTCCAAATGTTCCTAACTTGGTGACACTAAGCTTCCTTGTGTTGTTTCCATGTCATGGGTTTTAGAAATTTCCTAACCTCCGATGAAGGTTCTGAAGTTCAAGTTTTTCCCGAATTGGCGACATCATGGGAATTTCGTGGGTTTTAGGAAATTCGTAACCTTCAACTGGAGGTTGTGAATTTCAGGTTTCTCTTGACTTGGCGACATCGTTATGGGCATGTCTTAGGCTTTTGGATTTTCCTAACCTCCGATGGAGGTTGTAAAGTTCAGTTTTCTCCCGACTTGGCGGCCTCATTATCGGCATGTCGCGGGTTTTGAGAAATTCATAACCTTTGGTGTTGAGGTTGTGAAGTTTGGTTTTTGAGTGACATAGTGACATAATTGATGGATGATGGGACTAGTCTACATGTATGGTGACATCATTTGTATGGAAATGATATGGATGTCACATGGATGGTGGGGACCACATGGTGATCGATTTGATGTTGATCAACGGTCGTGATAGGATCTAATTTAACGGTGCAAATTTATTTCAGGCTCCTTTGTGGTGAAGATTGATAGACTTCTATGAAGTGAGTAGAATTGTTGAGCAGTTGACATCTGTCGGTTTGATCAACGATTGATGATGGTTGAGTTGGTGAACCCAAATGGTATGATAGTCAAAAGTGGTGGATGAGTGATGTGTCGACATGTGGCATGATTTCATTCATTGATTCTACATTGTTGTTGTGAATCAACAATCATTGGACCGAAAGCTATATTTCCTGATAGCAATATATTTGCATTTAATGCATGATATGGCTCGAGGGTTGACAAAGAGAAATTATGGAAATATTCTCTAAAACTGAATTAATTGCTAGGTGGCTTGATGCATGCTGGATGGCGGTGTGTGTGGACCGAGACGAAGGAAGCTTTTCGATGAAGATAGTGAAATTAATGAAAACCTAATGGTGGTTGAGCAACTCTATATTGTATGCTTTTACAAGAATTGTAACTATGTGAGCATGGAGAACTGTAATCTGTGTGTGAGGGCGACCAAAGGATGTTATTGCTGTTGTGAGTTAACATCTGAGAGTGAAGTTTGTAACTCTATATGTAATCTATTTACTGTAATACAAAGTGGCTTTACTTGGTGTGTGGGTTTTTCTCCCATAAGGGTTTTCCCACATAAATTTGGTGTTATCTATGTGTGTGATAATTAGTCTATTCTTTTATCCTATGAATGTGTATCTCAAATGGATGTAACTTGTTAAATGAAAGTTTTTTCTACACTTCTTTCCTCAAGATTTTGCATTAGGAAGGCATTTCTGCACCTCTACCTCCCTTACATTTGTTTAGTGATTGAATTATGTAAAATTCTTATCATATTTTGGATATTTGAGTATGGTTTGTTTCACATGCTATAATTAATTTAAATCCATGTATTTCAGGTTATTCTATTTCAGCAATTCATAATCAATTTCTATGTTAGTTTTAATCAAATCTTCATTTTTTTAATTGCTCAAGGTATATTTTAGAATAATTTTATGGTTTTTCTTGGGATACATGTTTTCATATATTTAAATAGCTATTTATGTAATGATATTAACTAGAATCCACACACTTTTCTTTGTAGCTTTATATTAGGCTATTTTCTTGGTGTTTATACAAAATGAAAGACTAGGTATTTATGATGTTATTTTTGGTACTTGTAGTACCATTTTAATGAAATGAAACACTAACCTAGGATTTAATAGGTAGCACATAGAGTAATATTTCATATCATTTTTATGATCTAAAGATTGGACAAGTTAGTGATGAAAAAACATATGTTTTAGAGTATTTTACACATGAATTATGAAACTCCTTTGTGACATCAATAAAACCATACAAATTAGCAAACACCTTGAAAAAATATTACCATACTACTACACTAGGGGTGATAATGTAATGAGGATAATTAATTAATCTTTGGAGTGTAATTATAATAGTAAAAAAAATTAAAAATAGATTACTTCCTTTGGTTTAAGTAAATTATGGTCTTCACCAATGGGCTATGGAGTCAAGAAATTCATGACATAAGGGTTGAGTGAGAGATTTCAAAGAGAAACCTATTGCGAAGATGGTGTTTAGCCATGGTTGTATGATGAGACAAACCTAAAAAAATAGTATCCTTTTTTACTATAGGATTGTGTTAAAAAATGATACAAATAATTGTAACATATTCTCTCAAGCTACCAAGAGGACACACTAGCATCCATATTAGGTTATTCTTGTTGTTCTTTACCCTAAATTTTAAGGATTTCAATTGAAGAGGGTTTGATCAAACCACCTTAGATGAAACCCCCTTGGATAGAACCTCGCTAGTTTTAAACCATACCTATAAATGAGTCTCCTTTAAAACTATCAAAATGTTGATAAAAAATTACTTTTTGATTTACCTTTTAGGGGATCAAATGAATTTATTTAAAATTTATTTGAAATGATTATAGTAGTCCTTAGAATGAGCTATCCAATGAATATAATTTCAATATGTTTTGGTTTTATTATGTATTTGTTTTTTTAGTTTTATTAAACATAGGTTTTCATCGAAAATGAAGGTCTTTGTTATGCACATGTGGAAAAATAGCAGATTATCAAAAAAAATTTGAAAAATATGAGTGCACCAGATATTGAAGTCCTTCATCCAAAAAAAAATAAAAAATTGAATTTTGATATATACAAAAAAAGTTATGTATTATACAATCTTGCTATGTCTGAATTATAATTGGTTTGACTTTGAAACTTGATTCAAGAAATTTTTTCAATAAAATAATATCTAACCAAGTGGAAGCACTAGATATCGGAGTTACAAATCTAAATTCAAAAGAATTAGAATTTTATCCTTCATGGAAAAAAAGTTATGCGTTATATGGTGTGTCACTTGTTTAAAATGTTGTTTTATGAAAAAACCATTTTTCGTGGGAGATGGAAAAAGAAGTGCAATTTGATTCCAAAAAATTTTAAAAAAGTATTTTTGGAATCTATAGACAAAATGTGATGAGACTCTAGTTTGCATCATCTTCAAATTTCTCAATGTTTAGCCGCTATAGGTTCCCGAATGTGAGTATTTAGTTAAAAATAATAATTTAAGTGTCCAATTTGAACAAAAATTGTATACCACTATTGTGGGATCACTAAACCTATATTTTCATATTTGGTGTAAGTGTCACATGGTACTACTATAAGAAAATAAGTTCTTCAACCTCTAATACTGGTGTTATGCATCCACATTGCAAATGTCCAAAAAAGGGTGATCCAAGAACAAGAAAATGCACTTAAAACCCCATAGATTCTATATAAAAATGACTAAAACTTTTCCACTTTTGTGTATCTCACCTTAAATCCATGTTTTCAAAGTTTCAAATTTATTAAACCATAACATATCATGCACCTAAGAGTCATTTTCTCTTCAAAAAGAAGTAATACTAGAGTTAAAAGTTGTAGTCTTATTATTGATAGTACATGGTGCATTCAAGGAAATAACACATCATCATCATATAAATATTCAAATGAATGGGCAACAAGAATTTCTCCAAGGATAAATGAATACTTGAATGAAATGATATATTGCACTTGCAAAAGGTGCCAAAATAGGAAACTAACGAAGCAACAACTTGTTGGTATCCATTGATTGAACTATGAAGTTTATAAAGAAGAGGTACACTATAATTAACAAATTATTATTCTTATAATAAATAAATATGCATATTATTTAATACATTATTATTGATCATTTCAATCGATTTTTTGATGATAATTTTCTTCTAGTTCCCAATATTCTTAAAGAACCAATGGATGTCACTGATTATAGCCACTCTCAAGATGAAGAACAACACACATTTATGGATGAAACCACTTCGCAAATAAATGAGGCTGGTGTCAATGAATTTATACAATACTTCTACACATCTTCAAAAGAAGTTATTGATTCACCCCTAGCTCAGTTGGCTAGGATGCCTCTTTTCCCAAATGTAGATACTTTTATATTGGTGACGCTTATGTTGTTGTTGAACTTGAAGGTTACTCATGGATTGATAAACACATGCTTTACCGATATATTAAGGTATGATTCAATATTCCAATAAATTAATGATCTAAATGTATTGAAAGTTTTGAATATTATGTATACTTATTGTAGACACATAAAATTGACCTAGGCCTGCAAAATTTATCTTTTCACATTTCTTCTTAGCATAATTAAAATACTTAATTATGTTTGATGGTCCAAATTCGACAATTAATTAAACAATTCTTAATTATTTAATTAATTCACATCTTTTATTCATCATGACTATTTAAATAAATAAATTACATTTATTTTATTTAAATATGTCACTAATTTCCTATGTCTCCCTATAATTAAATAAATTGCTAAATTTATTTATTATTTCCTCCTGATTATTTAAATAAATAAATTTTATTTATTTATTTAAAATACGTCATTAATTCCCCATGTCTTCTTATTTAATTAAATAAGTTCCTATAATTTATTTAATTATTGTCCACCTTGTCCATTTTCTCCACAATTAAATAATTATTAATTATTTAACTATCTCATTGACTTTTCCCTAAATTTAAATAAAGTCATTTATTTAAATTTATCACTTCCTAATTTCCCACCAAGTAAATAATTTAAAATAAGTATTTACTGTTACATGACCCCGCCACTTTTGAATTAAATTTATTTTTAATTCAAAAGGTTAACATCACCTCTTGAATCAAATAATTTTAAATTCTTATTTGATTCTCCTCCTACCTCTTTTTGCATGCCCAATGTCTCTTTGTCACATGAATTCTTGACCCTTGATTTGATTTTCAAAAAATCAAATATGAACCCTTCATTTCAAATCTTGACCTAAGTTTTCCTTAACCCTAATTTCTAGTTGTCACATTCAATTTCAGCCTTTGATCTTAGGGTTTTGTCAACTTTCAATCTTGACCATTCATCCAAAAATGGAAAGTCTTTAAAAAGGCTTTTGCAGCCTCATTTGGACATATCTCAACATCTTGGCATCTTGAATCTCGTAGCATCTTACAAACTTGGCTAATTTGGAAATCCTTCAATATTTGCTTGAGCCTTTGTCATAGGTCTTAGTTGCTCTTCAAAATATGAGGGCAAACATCATTTTATAGCAAATGGAGAAGGGTAATGAAGGTCAATCATGGAGGGAATGAAGGTTGTTTGGTGAAATCTTCCTTTTATTTATGTTATTTTCCTCCTTTGTACTTCATTGTTTAGCTAGGGTTTATTTTATGATAACCTAAATTTTTGCCTTGGTTAGATTGGTGAACTCGATGCCAAGAACATATTTTGCAATTTTTGTATGGCCTTTTCATCATTTTTTTCAGGTATAGGTACAAAACGCCACAAATTCCATTTTCTAAGCCGCATTTGATGCGTCACGACCCATCTATTCTCAGGAACGATGCATCTACAACACAAATATGCATTTGACATTCACAAAGACAAATTTGACTTGTTGTAGTGCACTTGACAAGCTAAACGACACATTTGACAAGCAAAGCAATACATGTACTTGTTACAGGTTTACTCTTGGTTTTTGGCATCATTTTCTAGATTTGTCCTTTTTGTTTGAGTAGGTTAGGGATTTTTGGTTATTAATCTATTGTTGACAGCATGTGGCAAGCTGGAAGGAGATACTAACTCTTGTTTTATTGTTGATTTTTTTACAAATCTTTTTAATTCTAAAGCAACAAACAAATAAACAATGACTTGCATATCACACTTCATGGTTTAAAATGAATTTTCATTCACACTCATGAGGATTAAAATGAACACAACTTGCATATACACTCATCAAGGCTAAAATTTACTTGTATTTTCATAGCATTTTCTTAAAAATAACTTCACTCGTCTCATCATAATTTTGGCTAAAATGAATGAGTGTTTGAGGTGTCTTTTGGTGTAGTGATAATTCCTTAGTGTGTATGCACTTCTCTTGCACCTTGCTGTGATCTTGAGAATCAAAAACACTTAGGGGTTGGGCGAGTGCATGGAAATGGGTAGCCATTTCATGGAAACCTTTCAAAAAAACTTTTGAAAAGTCATAACGCGCTCGCGTTATTGCTTGTTAAAAGAAAAAAAACAAGAGAAAACCTATCATTCTTATTTCAACTATTTTTTTCTTCTAGCCACGGCCAAAACCCCCATATTTTCGCACTCGCATTCTAGGAGGATTAATTCAACAAATTTCTTCACCAACAATTTCTATTTCTTCGCAACAATGGTGCCCCGATGAGGGGGAGGTGTGAGAGGTAAGGTTTATGTGGTTTTTATTTTGAATTATTTAGTTTTAGGTTGAATTTGATAAGTATTTGTTTGAATTTTTAGGAGATGCAAATCAATCTGCAAACCCTCAAGATCCTCAATAGGAATACGAACCAAATCCTCAAGATCAAAATCAACCACAACAACAACCCCCTCCTGGCACTCAACAAAATTTAATGAGTTAAATTGAGAACAACAAAAATAAAATTGAGGATTTGATCGGTAGGTTGAGTGATCCAAATGGTTCAATCATAGAAAGAATGACCCTAGCAAATTCATTGAAAGATATGTTAAAAAATGTAGATTCAATTAGCAAACAAATAACTAGATGGAAAGATAGGAGGCAGGCGACTAGGGATTATTATGCAAATAAACTATCATACAAAAATGTAAAGGATTTAAAAATTACAAAAGGTGATTTGTGCTCATTATTCACCAACCCACGCACAAATCAAAATCTTACCCTCAATGCGAAGAGGTTTCCTATCCATTGGTGCCACCACTAACAAATTAGGGACCATTTTTATGATAGGTGGTACATGGTCTTTGATTACCCATCGTGCAACAATTGCGAGGTCCCACAATATTTCCTTAGGAAAATATACAATGAGTTCATATTCAACACAATCCTAAATTATTTTGATATGAGCGATTTCCAAGGGAGAGGTGGGGGGTCATTTCAGGATAGACCCAGTGCATAGTCAGATCCTATGCGGCAAGATAGACAAGCTCTCGCTAGGACCCCTTGTGAGCACATTGTTATGCCTTTCATCGTGAAGGAAAGTGCCGATGTAGAGACATTGCAAGTGATAAAAAATTTGACCCAGAGTGTCATCCATAATACTAGCCCTATTCTACAACATCATCCAACAAAGTCTTCGAGTGGTGGCCTACGAACACATGTGTGTCAATCTTGTGGGGCTACTTGTTCATATGACTCCATCAAAACTCAAGAGACTTGTATGCAGGATCCATCTGCACCTATGGAGATGGAGAGGGCAACTAATAGTTTGCATGAGGCATATGGCATTGATAGTCAGGTAAAATTTAGTGCATGTTCATTGAATTTAATTTATTTAATTTTGATTTTGAAATGCAAGATTAACTAAAAATGTTTTATGATTTTAATAAAATTGCAGGGTCACATTGTTGAGACTGGATACACTGCCCCCCACCAAATTATTTTTTTAGTACACCTATCGTTGGGGTATGTAACTAGTAAACAATTATAAATTTATTGGATGTTAATAGCATTATTTTACGAATAGTAATTTAATATGCGATTTTGGATGTTGAACAAACTAATATTGGATGTTTCGATGGAACACTTCCCAGTGGTGGTGGATTTACTCAAACCTACACAGAGGTAATATAATAAAGAGTTTAACTAATGAATCAAGTACTTAGTATACTTGTGTAGTTTATATGCACATCGTTGATTACGTTGAATAATTTGAAATTTTATTTTCAGATGTTGCAAGTCAAAACACCTCTAAATGTGATGAGGGAAATGGAGATCGGTGTGTTATCTGCTATACAATTCTCGATGGCTCTGACAGTAGATGTATGAGGAAAATTAGTAAATTTACATTTACATTTTTTTGTTATAGATGTTAGTTAGTGAAAAATCAAACCATTATTGATTCACGTAGTTTAATTTCTATTTGTATGGTTTATACAAGGCTTGAGCATGCCTAAGCATGGGCGTGAGAGTATTTACCTCATAGAAAGAGATCATGAGATGGCGGTAAGTGATTATTTTGTCAAATATATCATTTTTTATAATGTAATTTTTATATATTCATGTCTTTACTTCTTATTGTAACAGTTCAAACTTCACCATGAACTAAACCCTAGGAGGAGGAGCAGGAGCACTCCTCGAGCATAGAAAAAATGAGTGACAGACTTATCGCCATCCGATCGAAAAGGAAAGGGAAAGAAATTATTTCTAGGGCATGGAGAGAAATGACTTTTGATTCCAGAGCCCTTTGTTGTATGCCTACATGGCATTTTTGTACATATTTTTTGTTGGACATATTTGACATTGTATGCATATATGGGATTCTCGTAATCCTATATGGCTATTTTGTACATATATTTCATACTTATATTGACATATATTGATGTATGCCTACATGGTTATTTGGTTAATACAAATATCTTTTATCGATGGTGTCCATATGTGCATTCTACATTGATGGTTTAGTAGATATGAGTTACGTGTATTCAAGTGTATACTTTAGAACTTACATGTATACTTTGTGACTTACATGTGTTCAGATGTATACTTTATGGCTTACATTTTTTCATGCATATACCTTGTATTCATGCATATACTTTATATTAATTTGTGTATACTATGGATTCGTTTGTATACTTTTTGAGGCTTATGTGTTTTTGAGTACTTGTGCTTCCCTTATTAAAATGTACATGCTTGACTTATTATCATGTATAATTATTAATTGGTTAGCCCCTAACATTGATAATTGTTGTCCTTCATGGTTTGTCTTGAATATTAATTGATTGATGCTAAACAACTTTATCTAAAAGAAAAAAACACGTTTACAATTGGCATTCCATGAAATGATTCATAAAAATATTCTAATATGTTCTTTGATGCGTCACTATTGAAAGATTTATATATCAACCTTTTGCAATATTATTTCTTGTATATGAAATGGACTTGGGAGAAAGCAAGTTATAATTTATAATACAAATAAGAAATGGACATTTTGTCCTAGAGCCCCGAATAGGTCTATTTAACAAAGCAACACACTCTCAATCACTCTTCGAATTGCAAAGCACCATTGGTGATGCAGAGTGGCTCAACTAAGTTGTGATTTGACACATCTTCTCTCAAATATGCCCACTAAGACTCCAGCATTCACTTGAATCAATGATAAGAACTCTCCTATTCCTTTATGGTTTTTCACCAAACAATTTCCAAAAGAAATCAAACTCAACTCTCTTTCAATCCATGTTAGCCTTGGGACCATACAAGAAAGATGGAGGTCGTACCAAGTACGGGATCAACAAGTTTGTATCAAAAATCTAAAAAATAGAGTATAGTGTGAATAATTCTTATTAGATCTTCTCCAAAAGCTCATCAAAAACCTCCATTCGAGCCTCTCAAGACTTTACATAGTCTTTTACACCCTTCTCTAATTGATCCATGCCCTTAACTAGCTAAAAACCAACTTTCAAAACAAATGACTATTGCATTTCAAATTTGCTGCTTTAAGGAACTTACAAATTTGAAAACTTTAGACTCCTCTAGCCTAATGAGTACATCTAATGACCTCTAAACCCACACAAATGACTTAAAAATAGCCTTATTACATCGAAAAAACTCCATTCTTTCACAATCATATACAAATTCACAAATTTTCCTTCAAAGGCTACAAAGACAACTTCTAGTGCAAGATTGAAATTTTCACATTTTTTATCACTAGACCCAAAAGTCACCCTAAAACATACCTAATGGTCTTAATTGACCTTATTCAAGACAAATCATGCTCAAAATACCCACAACCTATTGACCAACCTATTCACCATCAGATAATCACTAAAACCACTGAACTAGACCTTCTTCATTAGATGGAGGAACAAGGTGCTCTGCACCAATGATCATACACTTTTTGTGTGGAATACTCAGACTTCTCAACCATCATTTGTATGTTTCTTTTTTCCATTGTTTTACATGCCATCATAAGGGATCAAGCCGATTGAACGCAAGTCAAATCGATTCCACGTGTTTGGGTGTGAAAGAGGACCATGCCTAGCATAAACCCTTCCTATTGGGATGTGTTGGAGTAGTTAGTTTGGTCACACAAATTGAAAAAAGAAAGTTGCACCACTTTTCAACTTTGCACAACTTGAATTTGACACTTTTTCCATCAAGTGAAAATCCGTCGCCACAGGAAAACCACTCAGAGATAGCCAAAACTAAGAGGTTTTTGTAGAGGGGCCCAACGCGATCCTGTATAATTAGATGAGAAGTTTCTAAGTATCATGGTATCTGAGTAATAGCATGCTGAAGTTTGATGCCATTTTGCACTTTGGACCCTTAAGGGATCGATTCGGTGGAATGTAGCTCAAAGAAATTCTGCATGTTTCGGTGTGAAAGAGGACCATGTCTAGTGTAAAAATACCTATTTGGATGTGTTGGAACAGTTTGCTTGGTCACACAAGTTGCAAAGTGAAATTTTTGCCACTTTGCAACTTTGCACAACTTGAATTTGACACTTTTTCCATTAAGTGAAAATATGCTACCATGGGAAAACCACTCTGAGATAGACAAAAACGAAAGAGGTTTTTTTAGAGGGGCCCAACGCAATCCTGTTGGATTAGAGGAGAATTTTCTAAGCACTACGATATCCGAGTAATAGCATGTTGAAGTTTGCAACCATTTTGCACTTTGGACCCTTAAGGGATCGATCCGATGGAATGTAGCTCAGAGCGATTCCGCGTGTTTGGGTGCAAAAGAGGACCATTCCTAGTGTAAAAATACCTATTCAGATGTGTTGGAACAGTCTGTTTGGTCACACGAGTTAAAGAATGAAAGTTGCACCACTTTGCAAATTTGCACTGCTTGCATTTGACGCTTTTTCCACCATGGGAAAACCACTTTGAGATAGCCAAAACCAAGAGAGGTTTTTGTAGAGGGGCCCAATGCAATCCTATAGGATTAGATGAGAATTTTCTAAGCATCATGGTATCCGAGTAATAACATGTTGAAGTTTGCAGCCATTTTGCACTTTGGACCCTTAAGGGATTGATTTCGTGGAATGTAGCTAGGAGCGATTCCACATGTTTCATTACAAAAAAATATCATGCCTAGCATAAAAATACCTATTCAGCATTGCTATAGTTAGTTTGATCACATGAGTTGCAGAGCAAAAGTTGCACCACTTTGCAACTTTGCACAAATTGAATTTGACACTTTTTCCATCAAGTGAAAATTCGTCGGCACGGGAAAACCACCACGAGATAGCAAAAAACTGAGAGAGGCTTTTGTAGAGGGGCCCAATTTGATTCTGTAGGATTACATGAGATGTTTATAAGCATCATAGTATCTGAACATGCTGAAGTTTTCAGCCATTTTGCACTTTGGACCCTTAAGGGATCGATTCAGTGGAACATAGGTTAGAGAAATTGTGCATGTTTCGGTGCGAAAGAGGACCATGCCTAGTGTAAAAATAACTATTCAGACATGTTGGAATAATCCACTTGGTCACACGAGTTGCAGAGCGAAAGCTCCACCACTTTGCAACTTTGCACACCTTGAATTTGACACTTTTTCCATCAAGTGAAAATCCGCCGCCACGGGAAAACCACTCCAAGATAGCCAAAACTGAAAGAGGTTTTTTTAGAGGGAACCAACACAATCCTGTTGGATTAGATGAGAAATTTCTAAGCATCATGGTGTCCGAGTAATAGTATGATGAAATTTGCAGCCATTTTGTAGTTTGGACCCTTAAGGGATCAATCCGGTGGAATGTAGCTTAGAGCAATTCCACGTGTTTTAGTGCAAAAAGGACCATGCCTAGCGTAAACATACCTATCCAGACATGTTGGAATAGTCTGCTTGGTCACACAATTTGCAAAACGAAAGTTGCACCACTTTGCAACTTTGCACTACTTGCATTTGATGCTTTTTCCATCAAGTAAAAATTTGCCACCACGGGAAAGCCACTCTGAGATAGCCAAAACCAAGAGAGGTTTTTGTAGAGGGGCCCAATACAATTCTGTAGGGTTAGATGAGAAGTTTCAAAGCATCATGGTATCTAAGTAATAGAATGCTGAAGTTTGTAGCCATTTTACACTTTGGACCCTTAAGGGACCGATCCGATGGAATGTAGCTCGAAGCGATTTTGCATGTTTCGGTGCAAAAAAAGACCATGCCTAGTGTAAAAATACCTATTCAGATGTGTTGTAGTAGTTAGTTTGGTCACATGAGTTGCATAGAAAAAGTTGCACCACTTTGCAACTTTGTAAAACTTGAATTTGACACTTTTTCCATCAAGTGAAAATCTGCCACCATGGGAAAACCACTATGAGATAGCCAAAACCAAGAGGTTTTTCTAGAGGGACCCAATGCAATCCTAAAGGATCAGATGAGAAATTTCTAAGTGAAAGGGAATAAGTTTTATGGGGTTTGTGTTGCTGACCCTATAGATTTTGATGGAAAAGGGCATGAAAAATGAGGTTTCACCCTAGGGTTTGATAAAATATTGCATGTAGAGGTTGGATGATTGTATTTTAAGTTTTTGTAGGTGAGTTTAAGAAGCTCTAAGGTGGTGGCATGTTCTGGTAAGGTGTGGAACCATTCCTTTCAATAAACCCTCCTTATACTAGCATAAAATAAGGGTTTTGGTTTGGCATGGTGGAGTGAGTTTGTCCTAAGACAAATTGTGGATCTGAGGGCTTGAATACATGATAATTTGTGTCCCAACAATTTAAGGGGGTTCTTGAATGTTTAAAGGTATGTTCCTTTGTAAATTAGGCCAGTTAGCCTAATGAGGACAATGGAGGTCATTTTTGATGCACATGTTCCAACATAGTCACTGTTGATTTTGAAGTATGTGTTGTAACTCGATAATAGCTATCTAGATCAATCATTTTTTTGTGAAGTCATTTGAGAAGATTTCCTCTAAACACCACTCTTTTCACTTGAAAATTCATCATAAAACCCTTTAGCAACAACTCCACCTTCGCTTCTTGAATTCATTTGTACAAATAAACACACACACACCTAAAACATCCTAATACTAACTTACTGGACATTGATCTAAACTATCAATTTGGGTGGAGTAGCCATTATTGGTTTACTGACCGAGCTGAGAAAAATCCATTCAAACTAATGATAAACTCAATGGATACCCTCCTAAATAGATTCAAATGAAGTATACTTCACTATTCTACCTTAATAAATAAGATTCAAGTCCTTAAAATACTGTACAGGTCATACAAGTTAATGAACAATTGGAAAAACTCATAAAATCACTAAAATAGAGACTTTATTGATTGTAAATATTGAAGAATACAAAAGATCTTTGTTTTTCTCGACCTTACATGATTTATATCACTTCTCTAATCACCTAATGAACTCTTTGAGACTTTGAATACATTACATATGACCTTTACATGACCTTTTTCACATTGTTTACATTTCAAAATTCAAATTTTGAAAAATTTGCCTATTGAAGGCATTTACAGAACAAGGTGCTACTGCACCAAACATGAAATCCAAAATTACAATATTTGAGTAAATCTCATTACAATACCTTAGGTACTTTGTTCTCATAGATCTTTTACAATGTCACTCATACATTCAAGATTCTCTTTAAATGTCTACATCATAGGTGATCATTACAAGGTTAACTTCAATTGAGTAACATGAGATTCCCTCGCTAAGCTTTACACACTTTTTTATAATGGCTTGAAATCAAAATAAGGATGTTGCATTGCTTTCTTGGCTGAGATTCTCTTTTATATCTCATAAATCAACATTTTCTGCAACGAGAGATCAATCATTTTTTAGTAGTTTACTTACAAATATGCAAAGTAAAAGACAAAAAGAAAGAGCATCCAAAATGGAAATGAAATAAAAATAGATGGAAGGCATTTACAGATAGGCATGCAGGTCTCACAACTTAGTCACTCTTGGTCATACATCTTCACTGGGAATTCCAACATATCTATTACACACAACACCTGTCATGAATAGAGTAAGTTGAAGTTTTAGATGCTCTTATAATTTCTGAATCATAGCTGCTCATGATAAGGTTAACTTCAAATGAATAACTTGAAATTCCCTCACCAATATTTGCACACACTTTTTTAATGGCTTAAAATCATGATTGAGATTTGTCAAGATCATCAAAATAAGGATGTTGTATTGCTTTTCTGGCTGACATTCTCTTGGATGGCCATATATCTGCATTTTTTGCAAGGAGACACCAATCACTGTTTAGTATGTTACTTACAAATAGGCAAAGTAAGATAAGATTATAGCATTCACATAAAACAAATTAATTTTTATACAAGTATAAATTAATAAGAACCAATGTGCATATACTTACAAATTAATCCAACGAACCATTTGAGTCTACTCTACTCTTTATTGTGTCAAGTATTGCCTCATGGTCAGACTCACAAACCTTCTACAAGGTCTTGCTTAAAGGTATAACCCCATATTTGGTCAAATGAACATTGGATGCCATGACAAGGTTCGAGTAATGAAGAATCTTATGATGTGTGTCAAATTCCTGAAATAGCCAATGTTTAACACTCGAATGTGGGTACCTTCTAAGCCATGTTCCAGTAACCACAACTAATCCTATAGGGTATTTGATGTTTTCTCCATCTATAACTAGGGCCCCCAATTTCTTTTTGGCCTCAACACAATGACACAATTAATAGTTTGTTCCATCTTCATTGTCTTCATTTGTAATAACTGCATAAACATGCCTTGCATTGATATGTGAAGAAAATATCTTGAAAATTTTCTAGATTACAAATATAGTGTAAAGTAAGATAACGATATGGAATTTCAACAACTAAGAAAGTAGATATATCACCTAATTGAACTAGATCTGATACGTAATCAAATTCGACTGGTGATTCCATCTGTGTTAGTTCCAATGCCGTCGAAGGGCGGTATTTGTGAAGTGGAATAAGATAACTTGTCAACCATTTTTCAACCCACTCCCTTGATTCACAATCATTCGAGGCTTGCATTGTACATGAAGAACAAAATCATGTCATCTTTCATGTAACGATACTCCATGAACCTTCATTTGAGCTAAGGAAAGATTGTACCTCACTCGATCCTGTTAGTGTACAACAATCTTCATATGGTGCAATGTTAGTATCATCCATCAACCAAAAAAATCTATGAGCTGAAGATGTACCTTAATTACCTAGACCCATCGAAGAATTACACCACTCGACGATTGATTTTGCATCTATCAACTTTGTACTGTATTTATACTTTAACTCTTCTTGTGCTAATGCTCTTTTCATGCATGCTCCTGCACCATCATGCTCCCCCTTTCCATGTCCAACCTCACAAAATTTCCACATATGTTGAGCACCTGTAATGACATGCATCTTGCACAACCAGTAGAACAAGCACGAGTTCTTGAACTGTGTTGCATAGTTATCAGACCATATTATATGTTGGTCGTATTATATGCCCCTCTGAGCCAAACCACTATAGAACATCTGGAAGCAACCTTCCACAAACTCTGGAGAATGTGTGCGATCATCACTAATGTAAAAGTGGTACTCCCTCAATACCTTCCTTTGGTCATTTGTACTATTAGATGCATGAATGAATGATATGTGCACAAATATCAAAACCTGTGTGGAGTTGTAATACTATGACTGCACCTCATGTTGTGGATGTAGAGTGTAGTTCTCCGCAAAGTCAACCACTGATACTATGCTTCCAACTAGAAAGGTGTCCTCACATAGCTTGAATTTCGTGTCCAACCATCGAGCTCTCTGGGTATGCATTTCATACTTAGATAATATATTGTCACGAAACATGGACATAAACTTGTACACTGGAATCTTCTCAATAACCAGATCACACCTTTTTGCTTGAGACCCATATTTTGTAGCATATGCCATTGTTTTATAATTCCCAAACTCTACTAGTTTTTGTCCCACCTCATATGTGCTTTCCATATGTTGACATACTGGCATACGCTGGAAGCCACCACAATGCTCACATGAACCATCCAAGCATGTTGTCTTGTAGAATATCTGGCCATCCTCTATTTCACATAAAGGTTTTGATAAGAACTCTCTTGAAGATTTTTGCGGGGCTTCTATGGCACAATCCTGCAAAACATGGTTAGTATGTAAATCTAAACATATAGAGCGATAAACATCATAATGGTTAGAAAAATCAATATGTAGTCTACAAGAACAAGTAGTGCATATGTGATTTATTTTGACATAAAAAGGTTTAATAATTTCAAAAAATATTTGAGAAATACTAATTTATACATAATCATTTTCAAACTTTTGAAAAAATTGGGTTTGAGTCATATCCAAAAAATGCTTTGGATGTGGCTCACGATTTTGACTACTGGTTCTCCTTCTTACCATATCCCTTTGATTCAAAGATGGCCTTGTGTTATTCTTCCAGTACTCTTCAATTAGTGTACTCAAGGCTTTGACAACTTCTTTATCTTTTCGTGACAGTCTCCCCGAGAATGCCCATAATTCATTTGAATCATTGCCCTCAATTCTTTGTCATCTTTGAATGGCTCTTGATAAAGTTTTTCTACTAAACTCCATTTGTTCACTCATCTTTCTGATGAGATGAGCTCTCTTTATTTGACAGCTTACCAAATTCAATGTAATGACACGTCGGGTGACATTACTATCCTTTGAGAATGAGGTCTTACCCACACTCTCATAAGCATCCATTAGATTCTTGACAATAGTGTCTTCACTCGATGCATTCGATGTTCTCAACCCAAGAGTCTTCATGATGTTCCTATACTTTACACCCCACATCATTTCAACAAATAGTTGACATCTTGCAGTCTCATTTAGCCTTTCAAAGAATCATTCCCAAATCTTATCAGAATATCTTCTAAAAATGTGTGTTGAAATCTTACCTTCCATGTGCTGCAAAATCTCATCATCAATATTAATCAAATACTTTGGCTTTCTACACAAAATTCTAGGTGGTGTTCTCCTAGGTACATCTCAACATTAAGAATTTCATCAATATTTAATTGTGGGATAGATTGCATACCTTCGATCGATGGTGGAGAAGAAGACATACCTTGAGGTTCACATGGGGATTATGGCATACCTTCTTCGTCAAATCCGAGTGATGATGTACTCTCAACTTGAGATGTGTTGGATGGTGTCCAACAATATTCACTTGTTGTAGATGGTATCCCTCCATATTCACTTGTAGTAGATGGTGTCCATCCATATTCACTTGTGCTAGATGTTGTCCCTCCATATTCACTTGTGCTTAATGGTGTCCCTTCATATTCACTTTCCGTAGAGGGTGTGTCTCCAACTATGATATCTAAATCTATTTTATGACGATGCTTTCGCATTTGTGCCTTTTGTGCTTCTGATTCTCATTCTCTTTTTGATGGTTGAGGTTCCTCTTCAATTGGATTGTTTTCATCAATTGTTTCCAATTTATTCTTTTCACGATATTCCACCACCCAAACTCTCTCCTTTTCTTTGAAGGTTTCGTTCTCTTCGTCTATTATTTTCCTCTTTGTCTTTTTCTTCAGCATGGCGGATAATTTTATTTGTACCATGGTAATGAGAGGAATATTAGTTCCTAGAAAATGTATCCATTCAAGTTAATTGAAAAATATATTTCATTCAAGGCTTCATTTAAATAATACTTACAATCATCCTGTACAAAATTTAACCTAGCATAGACAAAGGTGACATGATTTTTTTCAATCCAGAATGCCTTAAAGAAAAGTGGTAACGTGGCATGTCATGATTGCAAGATAGGGTCAAAATGGAAGCATGGAAAAGAATACAAAATTTCAGCTTATGTCATATATATGTATACAAAATTTGGAAGCATACATGGTGCAGGAGCACCATTGAATGAAAAGGGTGTTGGTCATGAATCCCTATACTGAAATTTTGAGTTTTCCATGAGATTTTGAGTGGTTTTGATATGCTAAAGTGTGTTTTGAGCTGGAGCAGCATGGTTTCTTTCTGAATTGTGTTTGTGCACACCATTTTAGACCTGTTTTAAGTATTCATAAGATTTTAAATGGGTTGGATGAGTGTTTTTCAATAAACCACTAGTTTCTTGGGTAGAAAGGAGGGTTTTTGGTGCATGTGAAGATGGGTAAAATTAAGGTTCTTGTAATTTTTTAGTCTAAGATAATTATATACATTAAATAAGGTCTATGAGGCCACTCTTAATATGTATTTAGTTATTTTGAGTCATTCTAGGTGTTTAGGGGGGAGACTTGGCTTGGCATTTGCAAAAAAATGCAATTTTTTGGCAAAGTTGTGAAGAGATAAGTTAGTTAAGAAGTTACAAAAATAGTTATATACATTGGGGGAGTTGGGTTTGAAGGGAAATAAGATAAATATCATGTAAATTCTTGAATGGAGGCTGCTCTTCAAGATTTGAATAAAATAAAATAAAGGAATTCTCTGATTTTTGTGATTTTCTTGTGTTCTTTCTCTACGTACGGACCCATACAAGGTTGTGATTCCTTGAAGATTTGGGAGATAATTTATGCATTGATTTATCTTCACTTGAATAATTTTTGGTTTCAAATGTGTTTGGGCATCTTGAAGAGCATGGGTTTGGTTGGTGGAGTGATGCACTAGGTTGGCCAGAGCACATTTCTATGTGAAAGTGAATAACCGTGATGGTGATTCTGAAAACTAAGACACCTAAGACCACTCGAACACATTTATTTCATCCCTAATACAACTTATAGACTCTTTTCTTGCACTTCCATTTAAAATTTGAATAATTTTCCTTCAAAGATTATATGGAAAAATTGACAATTTTCTAAAGCAAGAGTGCATACTTGCACATTTGATCACCAAACTCACAAAATCCCTAAATACATGAAAGATTGGTCTATTTAGACCTTATTTTGAATAAAATATATGACAAATAATCTAAAAAATCTTGAAATCACCCAAATATCTTAAGACATATTGTCACCAAAGTAGATTTTGAAACATGGTTGTAGGTGCCCCTGCACCAAAGGTTTCAAATACTGTGACGGGAAGCATGCTCAAAGGATGAATTTTGGTGAGATATTTGGAATGTGTATTTAGTTTATTTAAATCAATAAAATTTTGATTATAGTGTCTTGGATTTCTGGATAAAGGTTGGTAGTTACCTTCCATGATTTGTTGTTATTTTGCCATGTAAGTTACAACATTGAGTTCTTGAATTAGTGAATCATGAATGAATTGAATGGTTCTGAGTTTCTAATCAGCTTTATGCTATGTTACAATCAATTTTATGATGGTTAATCTATTTTTGAGTATGACAAAAAGTTGAAACCAAGTTCTAATGTTTTGTGGAAATATGAAATCAAGTGAAATTGAAGGATTTTGATGAAAAGATGATTGAGTTTGTTCGTTGATCTTCTTCAATTTAAGTTAGGGTCGAAAGTACCCTTGATGATTTTTTGATCCTGGTAGATGCTCTGCATCAAGTTTAAAATGGTAATTGGCAATCGTATATAATTGTGTAATTTAAAATGTGCATTGACAACCTAAGGTTATAATGACAAACAAAAATGAAAACAATCCATAATAAAATGAAAGAAAATGCGTAAAGACTTCACATACCTAAAAAAATAGAATTTAAAATGGAGGAGTTCAACTCAATTATGTAGCCTTAGCTTCTTCTTTCTTCAAATTCCACAACAATTTGACTTGTTCAAAATCTTGTTCCCATCCAAACTTCAATTGTATATCAGTTTTCAATGGAATTCAAAATTCAGTTGATATTATGTCTTTCAACGTGGAAACTCTATTATTTCATGCAAAGGTGGTAGAAAGATCATGGAAAAGGTGGTGGAATGTGAAAAAAATTCTTGTACACTTCACAACATCATCAAAAAGATACTTTTTGTCAGAGCACATGCAAAACCAAGAGAATACACAGACTGTGGGCCTTGACATCATAGGTATATTGAGTTTTTGTATAGTTTTTAGTGGAATAAAAAATGCGCTCACATTATAACACAAGCACGTTATAATGCGAGTGTGTTATTTCTTCCTAAAATAGTAACATCTCTACTTCTTCAAAATGTGTATGCGTTATATGCAATATGGTTTTTTTAATAGATTTATTTTCTCCCTCATTGTCTATACCCTCTATCTTGATTATATATCTCTCCCCTGTACCCTTATAGTAGAGGAGATAGAGGTGAGTGTGAGTGTGTGTGCATGTGAGAGAGAGAGAGGTAGAGGGAGAGTGGGAGAGAAAGAAGGAGGGAGAGGGAGAGAGTGAGGGAGAGGGAGAGGGGGAGAAAGAGATAGTGGGAGAGATGAATATAGATAGGGAGGGAGATAGGGGGAGTGGGAGAAAGAGAGAGGGAGAGGAGAGAAGAAGAGAGGGAGAATATAGAGTGGGAGGGAGAGAGGGAGAGGGAGAAGAAGAGAGGGAGAAAGATAGAGGGAGGGAGAGAGGGGAGAGGGAGAAAAGAGAGTGGAGAGAAAGAGGAGAGAGGGAGGAGAGGAGTGGGAGAGAAAGAGGAGAGGGAGAGAGGGAGGAGAGGATGGGGATAAAGATAGTGGGAGAGATGGAGATATAGAGGGAGGGAGAGATGGGGAGAGTGGTAGAAAGAGAGAGTGGGAGAGAGTGGGAGAGTGGGAGAAGGGGAGAGTGGGAGAAAGAGAGCGTGGGAGAGAGTGGGAGAGTGGGAGAAGGGGAGGGTGGGAGAAATATAGAGTGGGAGAAAGAGAGAGTGGGAGAGAAAGAGGAAGATAGGGAGGGAGAGGCATAAGGGGAGAAAGAGATAGTGGGATAGATGGAGATAGAGAGGGAGGGAGAGAGGGGGAGACTGGGAGAAAGAGAGAGTGGGAGAAGGGGAGAGTGAGAGAAATATAGAGTGGGAGGGAGAGAGGGGGAGAGTGGGAGAGAAAGAGGGAGAGAGTTGGAGAGAGGGATGGAGAGGGAGAGGGGGATAAAGAGATAGTGGGACAGATGGAGATATAGAGGGACATAGAGACAAACTAAGAGAGAGATAGAGGGTAGAGGGTTAAGAGTTAAGGGTTTAAGGGTTAAGGGTTTAAATGGTTAAGAGATAGAGGGTAGATGGAGATAGGGGGAGAGATGGATACCCATATACCCTCTTAATCCCTCAACCCTCAACCCTTAATCCTTAAACCCTAATCCCTCAACCCTCAACCCTCAACCCTTAAACCCTATTCCCTCAACCCCTATATCCTCTTAATCCCTCAACCCTTAACCCTCAACCCTTAAACCCTAATCCCTCAATCCCTATACCCTCTTAATTCCTCAACCGTCAACCCTCAACCCTCAACCCTCAACCCTCAACCCTCAACCCTCAACCTTTAAACCCTAATCCCTCAACCCCTATACCCTCGTAATCCCTCAACCTCAATGCTCAACCCTCAACCATTCAACCCTAATCCCTCTATCCCTATAGCCTCTTAATTCCTCAACCCTCAACATTTAAACCCTAATCCCTCAACCCTCAACATTTAAACCCTAATCCGTTAACCCTCAACCATTAAACTATAATCCCTCAACTCCTATACCCTCTTACTCCCTCAAATCTCAACCTTCAACCCTTAAACCCTAATCCCTCAACCCCTATATCCTCTTAATCCCTCAACCATTAAACCCTTATCCCTCAACCCCTATACCCTCTTAATTCCTCAACCCTCAACCCTCAACCCTCAACCCTTAAACCCTAATCCCTTAACCCATATACCCTCTACCCTATAACCTCTTAATCCCTCAACCCTAAACCCTAAACCCTTAAACCCTAACCCATAAACCCTCTACCCTCAACCCTAATCCCCCAACCCTTAAAACCACTTAGTAAACTCTCTACCCTAATACCTCAAAAATATTGACCCTTAAACCCTCAACCCTTCAACCCTTAAACACTCAACCCTAAACCCTTGACCCTCAACCCTCAACCTTCAACCCTTAAACCCTATACTCTTAAACCCTCTACCCTCTACCCTCTACCCTCTACCTTCTACCCTCAACCCAATAATCTCTAACCTAAACCCTAATACCTCAACCCTTACACCGTTAAATCCAAGAAAACTGTCTACCCTAATCCCTAAACCCTCAACCCTTAATCTCTCAACCCCTATAACCTCTACCTATATATTGTACCCTCAACCCAAATCCCTCGAACCTATACCCTATACCATATACCCTCAACCCTCAACCTTAAACCCTCAATCTTCAACCCTCAACCCTTAAACCCTCTACCCTCTACCCTTAATCCTTCAACCCTCAATCCTTCAACCCTAAACCCTCTACCTCTATACGTTCTACCCCTTACATTAGAACCTAAAACTAATACTTCAACCATATAACCTCAAGCCTATACCCTAAACCCTCTATCCTCAACTAAGTAAACCCTTAACCCTAAACCCTTCAACCTTCTACCCTATACCCTCAACCAAATACCCTTTACCATCGACCCTATTCCCTCAACCCTCAAACCTTAAACCTTAATACCCTAGAAACCATCAAACCTATAGGTCCTCCATGCTAATCCCTCAACCCTATACCCTCAACCCCTATCACTTTCTCTATATCTATACATATCACCTCTCCCTCTCTCCCTCCCTCCTACCCTCTCTAATTGGCTCTATCTACCATCTCCCTCTTTCTACATACATATCGTTCAATCAATCCATACCACACTCTCTCACTCCCTATATCCATCTCTCTCTTTGTCCCTCCCACTCTCTCATTTCTCTCCCTCCCACCCCCTCTCTCTCTCTCAGGTCTCTCCCTCTAGAAACCTACCTAGGTAATTCTCACTCTATCTCTCTCCCCTATCTCTATCTATTGCTCCCACCCTACCTAGATAAGTCCCTCTCACTCCACTCCCCTTCTTTCTCTACCTCTATTAGGTCACTCCCTCCCACACCCTCTCCCTCTCTCTCCCACTCCTTCTCTCTCACACTCCCTCTCACTACCTATCTCTCAAGTCTCTCCCTCTCACCCCCCTCACACTCTCAAGTCTCTCCCTATGTTACCCTACCTACATAACTCTCTCTTTCTCTTTGTCTCTCTCCCTCCCTCTATCCCTCCCACCCTACCTAGCTAGGTCTGTCTCACTCCACTCCCTCTCTCTTAAACTCTCACTTCCACCCCCTCTCCATATCTCCAAACTCTCTCTCTCTCTAAAGTATCCTTCCCTCTAAAGACATACATAAATACATACATACAAGAATAATACATATGTACATATAATCCTACATCCATACAAGAATACATACATACATGTGTAGATACAATCTTACATACATAATGCATACATACAATATATATGCATTGATACATATAGGCATACATACATACATATATGCATACATACATGACATACAAGCATACATGCACATACAAACATACAAATATATCAACATACATTCAGTATATTGGCATTTAACATAAAGGAGGACATAACATGAGCATGTTATAATGCGCTCACATTATGTCTTAGTTGGCATGTTTCCCGCAGAAGCAAAAACCATGTCAAAATCGAGATACAACACGAGCACATTATAGCGCGCTTGTGTTATATCTTGCTTTGGGAATTCCCAAACCTTAGGCTTGGTATTTTCCTTGGAATACCAACCCAAAGGCTTGGAGGGCCTTCCCAACGACCAAAGACGTGTTTTTAAAAAATCTACCATATTTCACATAATCGAGTTCATGCTCACAGTCAGGATTGCAAGTGGTTCAATATCAAGAAAATCAAACACATGGGTAATGTTGGGTTCTCTCTTAGCTATCCAACGATGTAATTTTTTTCACTTTCTGAAAATGTTAAGCCTTTCATCCATAATTAATTTTATTTGTATGTCTTTTTTTTTGCCAAAAAGTAGTGTTTGGTATTTTTTCATTTTAAATTAACCGTTCATCGAATTTTCAAATAAATTACATTTTTAGAAACTAAACTCCATTCTACAAATTTAAAAAAAAAAAAAATTAGCTTCCAAAATTCTATTTTTTAGGAAGTGTCCACTTTGAAAATTAGTAAAAAATCAAATATTCATTAAAAAATTATTTGAAAAATCATGCATCAACTACATACTGTTAGCTAACTTCTGACTATTGTGATTTTAAAAATACTAAAAAAAATTCACCGTATGAGGGTCATACAAGAGTTGCTATGTTATGTTTTTCTGACAAAAACAACACCAATTTGCATGCGTCCCTCTTTTGAACCCTTTAATCTCAACCATTTTAAAAATAAATTAATAGTTTAGAAAGTAGACTCGGAGCACTTTGATCCTTATTTTTGTTCCATCTCAAAATTTTGAGTGTAACTATCCTCAATTTCACGTCGAAGGTCAGTATTTCCTTATTTCAGAAAAAAGTTGTCCACTTAAGCCCCCTTTTTGGGAGCCATCTTGGTGCACTTACCCAGTTGTTGCTTTACCACCCACATACTTTGATTTGGGAATTAAAATGAACAACCTTCTGAGTGTGGAATGAAAAATTTGGGTATGCACTCTCCTCACACCTTTGTGTGATCTTGGATGATCAAAATCAAAGTTTTCATTTTTATTTTATGTTATCTTTAGAGAGGCCTGCCTCAAAAGAGGGAAGGACTCCAACTAGTTTTTCGCTCGGGCTGCTATATAAAAGGATAAGACTCAATTGTTAAGTCCTCATGGTATGTAGGCCTTAGCCATATAGTGTCACTCAAAAAAGGGTACTTATTGTAAAATGTATAAGATCCTCTAGTAGAGTGATTAAATCCTTAAGTGGCTTTTTGGACGCTTGCGAGGTGTCATGTGCTTGAGTATTCACTAAAAAATTTTTGTTTATTTTGCCAAAATCCTTCTATTTGTTGGTGCAAGAGGTCGAACCTCTCAAGCCACCCCACAATTTTGTGGTTCTTAGTAGAGATGAAGAGTTTTTCATGTGAAATTCATGAGAAATCGAAGCTTGGTTGACTTGGGAAGTGAGTGTCATGTAAGGGGGAGCCACTGTGTCCAAGATTCTAAGTCATCCACTAAGAACAAGTGTGGTTGGTTAATCCAAGTGGGAATCTAGTAAATATAGTCCTTTCCAACCATAGGATTTGTACTTGTTTTCATTGTGCTTGTCTCCAACAATTTTAGATAAAACCAAGTGTTTGCCAAATTTTTTCTAATTCAATGAACACATAAAACACCTTTTTTAGATTTGGAAAATCACAACCAAACTGAAACAACTTCACAAATATGTCAAAAATGCAATAAAACTAGACCTTGTTCAAACTGCAATGCAATTGAGACTATGTAACACGCATCTAACTATTCTAGAATGTATTTCCTACACAAAACAATGCATCTACCTCTGTAAACTGCATTTGTTGTTTGAAACAACACATTTTCCATCTGAAATGCGACTGCTATCTAAAAAAACGCATCTGCAAGTCACTTTGGAAGACAACTGTTACTGTTCTAGTCCGAAATCAAAATTTTTGAGTCTATCTCTAAACATATGTTCTTAGTGGTCTCTGTGCAAAAACCAAAAATATTTTCTCAAATCATCCATCTTTACATCTTTTAGTTGGCATTTAGGTTTTACCATAGGTTCACCATTGTACAATCTTAGTTGCATCTTAGGATCCACAATCATTTGTAGCATAGAAAAACTCTCAGATTTTCATCTTTCCAGACTTTAGAATAGGAAAACTATTGGGAATTATGCCTCAACTTTCTGGTGACCCCCTTTGAAGACTTAGGCAAATTCTCTTGTTTCCTTGGCAAAGTCTTTTGTTCTAGCGGAGGTGGAACTGGGATGGAACTTGGCATTGTTCCGTTTGCCTTGTTTCGGGTCTTGTTCCCATTTCGTCTCCAGCTCCGCTCCCCGCTTTCTTGGATCTTCGAGTTTTGTTCTGGCGGAGGCAGAACCAGATTGGAACTTGGCATTGTTCCTTTTGTCATGTTCCGGGTTTGGCTCTGGATCCGGCTCCGGCTCCGATAGTCTGTTGCTCTCTGCTTGGTTCTGGCGGAGGCGGAACCAGTTTTGGAAGTTGGCAATGTCTGTTTACCATGTTCCTATTTTTGTTTCTATTCCGACTCTGGGTCCGACTCCTACTTTTGTGATCCAGTTCCTCTGGATGTTTGGATTCTCCTCGGGGAGTTTTCCTCTGCCTTGTCCTGTTTCTGGATTGTTGTTTCTTGTAGCTAGCGGAGGCAGAATTGGAACCTGTTTGGTTCCTGATGTTGGACTTTTGGTAAAGTCCTGTTTCTGTTCCTGTTCCATCCCCGACTCCGATTCTGGTGCTCTCGTCTTGGTTTGACACTGGGTTGACTTTACCCAGTCTGTTCTATTTTCGATGTGTTCCTCTTTGCCATGGGCGGATGCGGAACCAAATTGGTTCCTGAACTTGTAATTTCGGTGGAGTCATATTTCGACTCTAACTCTGGTAGTGTGCTTTTTCAGTGGAGTCCTGTTTCGACTCCTGTTTTGACTCCGGCTCTGGCAGTGTTAGTTTTGGATTGAAGTCTTGGACACGCCCGATGTCTGTTTGATAGTTTTGGTTGCTCTGTCAGCTGTGATTGCTGATGGGTGTTGGACGTGTGGCACCTGGTTGGATTGTGGTTGGACAGATGCCATGATAGTTATTGTGGCAGTTGCTTTTGTCAACGAAGGGTGGCAAGCTCAACCATTTTGGTGTTGGCATTGAATGCATGGATGGCTCGTTGCAGGGAGATCTGTCAGATCCGACTAGTTGCATGATTTTCGGATGGTCTTCTCTGCTCTTGTTGAGTTGGTTACATAATGGATGAGAGATGTATTATTTCTAAGGAAGTTGGATGAGTCTGCAAGAGTCGTGGGTTGCAGAGCAAGTGCGAGATGTGTGAGCTGAATGCGCGACCATGAGACTGTGAGCAGGATGCGCGGGCATGTGAATGCGTGAGCATGGGGCTGCAAGCATAATGCATGATGCATGATGCGAGATTGCAGCAGTTGGACTTGCAGGTTGGAGAGCCAAAGGTGTGAAGAGATTTGTAGAGAGATGGAGAGGGTGTTCAAGCAGTTTGCTTAGGCAATGTAACTGTGAACACTCTATCTCTTGAATCTGGGCATGGGAATCATTAGAGGCTAAATGATTGGGTTGGCCATGAGGCTGGCTATGACAGTCATCTGAGGAGCTGAAAGGAATCTTGCGGGTACCTATTACTTCTCCAGTAGAACAAGATGTAACTCCTGTATTGGCTTTGAGCCTGATATTGTATTGTAACTGGTTTTGTGTTGCTGAGTAATACAATGGATCAAAATTTTGGAGTGTGGGGTTTTTACCTGAAAGGGTTTTCCCCACGTATATCTTTGTGTATTCTTTTTGTCTTTCATGGTATCTGTTTATGTTGGGTTCTGTTTCTTGTTGCATTCACTTCTCTCAAAGGATCAATGGGGGATCAACTGTGCTTGTTTCCGCTTTATAGCATAGTTGGTTGTGTCTATGTTGTGATTTTGAATTGAAATCACTAAGGCACTACTGTCTTAGATGCCTATCTTGATGACAGACCGAATCCGTATCCCCAACAAAAACTTCCCATACATTTGTGAGACCATTGCCTCAAAAGTAATTTGTCATTGGACCAAGTCAAAAATCACTCTTTTAGTCCTTGTCATTTTATGTGAGATATTTCTAGGTCACAAGTCTAGTTTGGAAGTTCACCTTGTCACTTTTTCATTTCCCTTAGCCTTACAAAAATTCCTTTGACAATCAAAATTGAAACATTGGCCAAACTTTGGATGCGTAGGCAAACTCTTTTAAAAATATCCCAAATTTGATCATCTTTTAGAGCTTGCTTAGGCCTTGCATACTTTAGTTTCTCATCATTTGTCATTAGATATTCCTTTTAGTCCTTATTATCACTTTGCATTTTCACATTGCATCATACATTATTACACTCCTTATTCAAAAAATCCAAAAATCTAGTTGCATTAACATTGTCTCCTTATAACCAAAAATCCAAAAACATAGATTTAGTGTCATATCATCCAGATCATTAAAATTATCCCTCTTTTATTTGAGAGAATCTTACATGGTTGAGGCTAAGCTACAAAGAAAGAGAAGAGAAATGGACCCCTTTGGATAAGAAAACAATCCTTACAACTATTATAGTGACTTAAACACCATTCACAACAACACCAACATGGGGACAACTTCTAACAATCCTTTTAGTGACACAAACATTGTCTCTTCATCATGCCAAAATCCCTTTGAACAATTCATGCATAGAGATGAAAATGGAAAAGTATACATGGAAGACATAGAAGCTATTGCCCAAAACCCTAAGGTGGCTTCCTTTGTAGAATAATTTCTCTTACAAGATCCGCAATGGTATTTAGCCATTCTTATGCATGAAGGAGATAAATTTCCACAAGGATTCGATGTTAATACCTTAAGAGCAGTATCACCTAACCATGACACCCAAACTAGTCAACCTCCTTCAACACCACCACATAATGCTAGCAATACCTCCATTGGTATAATAAATCAAAATGCCACAAACACAATCAAAACTACTTCTATTGGTGCTACAACTCAAAACACAACCAATATAGTTAATACCACATCCTCTTTTGGGGCATCAACCATAACACAAACCTCATCACAATCACTACCACAAGTATCAATAATTGTGTCACAAACTGTTGGGTCCACATTTGGGTCCTCCTCCAATGCTATGATGACAATTCCATCAAACCCTTTTGGGAGAAACAAAATATGAATTACCATCCAAGGACCTACACCCAATGCTAACATCTCATCACAAGGTCCTCAAGTCAATACCAACACTATTCTAGACATCAAAGGAAAAACAAAAATTTCACACATGGCCATATTTATCAATTTGGGCAAGGAAACCAAGTGTCACAACACTTGAATCCACTTTATCAACAAAATTTTCTTGGGCAACAAATTCCTCAAATGTAATCTAACACTATTGTAACACATATTCCCACATATGCATCCCATATTCATACACAACCACAGATTCCCACTCAAAATTATCAACACCAATAAATCCCAAATCAAAATGTGCAATATGCTCAACATAAATCCACTTACAATCGAAACATACCATCTCAACAAATGGGAACCCATGGGATATCAATCACTAGCATGTGTGATGCCACCAATAATCCTATAGTGGATGCACTAACGGTCCAACTTTTTGCCTTGAAAAAAATAGAGGAAATGCAAGTACAAACAAGAATCCCTACACATCCTTTGATTTATGTCCATATCCATTCAATACAAGATTACACATGCCACCATTCGCTCTAGGATATGTGGTACTGAATTTCTCCAAATACAAAGCAAATACCAATCCCATTAATCATATGAGAGAGTTCATGACCAATTGTGTAGATGTCGCATATGAACACACTTATTTGATGAGACTCTTTCCTAGGAGTCTCGCAGGTCCTACACTTGATTGGTTCACTCTCTTGCCCAAAGGGATAAAATCTTGGGATGAACTTGCCAATAAATTTGTGGAAAATTATGCCTACAACATTGACACTAACATTACTAATGCCACATTATGTAAGACCACTCAAGAAGACACAGGTGAAACATTCATTCTATTCTTCCAAAGATGGTGAGGTGTAGCAAGTCGATGTCCTATTGAGATACCAAAAAATGGGAAAGTAAACATGTTTGTTCAAAATCTTGTTGGACCATTAAAATACAACTTGCAAGTCCATTGTTGCACCACCTTCACAGACCTAGTTGAAAAAGGATCTCAACTAGAAAAGGCTCTCATCGCAAAAGGATAACTTAAATATGCTAGTAAGAACACAAACACAAACCCAACTAATGATAAGAGAAAATATTGGGTCAAGAACAAACATATTACCAATGATGGATTTGTTGATGCTAAAGTAGTAAATACAATGGGTCCTATGATCACACTTAGGGGATATGAACCACAAAACACTCCTTTGACCACCCCGACACTAACAAAAAATGCCATTCAAAACAATCAAAACCAAGGACAACAATGACCAATTCAACAATTTCCTAAGAAATGCACATACACCCCCTTGGGAGAACTAGTTGAATTCATCCTCAAGAAAATTGTCCAGTCTAACATAATAACCAGGGTAGTTCAAACCATCATGGTGAGATGATAATTCTTTTTGTGATTATCATTGGATAAAAGGACATAGAACCTCTTCTTGCAAATACTTGAGGAATCTCATACAAGAACTTATTGAAAGTCATGTCATTAAACTTGGAGGACAACAATTCTCTTCCAACTCAAACCATACCATTCATAAAAATCCATTGCAAGATCATGGTTCAAGTAATCCATCTTCATCAGGACAAAAGACTAACAATAGAGCCAATTACACCCATGTTGCATTTGACTACTCAAGTGGACCCATAATTAATCACCTCCGAGATGTTGATGAAAATTTTAATACCCTCACCATTATAAAGATGCTAGAGTGTAATGTCACCACTCACTGAGGAAAGATCACAATATCCATTCCTTCTACTAATCAGTCACAACCTAAAGGGCAATTCAACCTTGTGGACCAATTGGGTAAAATTCTCACACAAATTTCTATACATGAGTTGTTGCGCATCTCGCCCGCCCATAAGGCTATCCTCAATAAGGCTTTAAAGGAGTTTTTTGTTCCTAGTGAATTCAATGTCAACCACTTTGAAGCCATGGTCAGATATTTGACCACTTCCCATCATGTCACCTTTTCAAACCAAGACTACTCTTTGCCTAGACCATCTCATAACGATGCACTACATATTGAAATCTTCATCCATAAACATAAGGTCAGATGAGTCTTAGTAGATGGTGGAGTAGGATTGAGCATATGCTCTCTAAAATTGGTCAAGGCTTTAGATTTATCTGATGCATGTGTAGATGCCACCAAAATCATAGTCATAAAGTCATATGATGATGAGGAACACTCTTCTAAGGGAATTATCACTCTCCCTATCCATGTGGGGCCAGTCATTGTAGATACCTCATGTCAAGTCCTGGATGTTGAGTTTCCTTATAACATTCTACTTGGTCGACCTTGGATTCATGCATTGAAGGCCGTACCGTCCACCTATCACCAATGTTTGAAGTTTCATTTTGATGGCACTGAGACTACCATACTTGGTGATCCTGACCCCTTTTAGTATTGCACCAACTTGAGGGGCATTTTTGAACAAGTGCCTATTAATCACAAAGCTTCTAAATCCACATCTTCCAAATACATCAATCCGTCCACACTTTCCAAGACATCCATGTCCACTCCTTCAACCTCTACCATATCACCTACTTCCACCACCCCAATTGTCAACCTGAACATCGAGATCCAGGATGAAGGCTATGGCATGTACAAATTACACACTGCCTATTACATCACTAAGATACCCAAGTCTCCAAAATCTTATGGTATGCCTTGTTTTAGAATGGAGCCAAAAGTGATCTTTAAATTTCCTCCTACAATGACTTTCACAAATTAGGGAGATTTAAATAAGGAAGATATCAAAGATATTTCAGCTTGGATTTACAAAGAAGCAGAAGACCTACCTTCACTACCAATACAACAGTATGTAAAAGGCTATGAGATTATGAAGGTGAAGGGCTATGATGAAACTAGTGGCCTTAGTATAAAAAATATTGGAAGAAGATAACCCATAATGCCATCTAGAAGACCAAAGAATCTGGGGTTAGGGCTTGAGCCAATCAAGATTGATGGTCCACATACTTATGTACTTTCGAGTGAGTGCATAAGTGCTTTTGAAAGTGTCAAGACAATCGAGGAATCCTATACTAAAACTGACTCACACGAGTGAAAATTTGGTTCCGCAAAGATCCTTGAGCGACTATGAGCGTGATGAAATTTTTTGAGAACCAAGAGAGCCTTCTTTTGACAAAGAATTATGTGAAAGGTTTAACGTTAAACCTTCTAAAAAATCTCCTAAAATCCCACTAAAAAGGGAAGCCTGGGTACAACTCTTTTGGCCTTGTGATGAGGACAAACCTAAACCACCACTTAAACCTATTTTCCATGATTCCAACTCGTTTGTCCTCTATTTTGACCATGATTCCAATTTTCCTGAGTTTGTCCCCTATTTTGACCATGAACCCAATTTTCTTTAGTCTAATGAAGATGACAATTAGATGGAATCCTCCTAGTAATTTGAAGAAACTTTCATCTTTACCCTTTTAGCCTTTGTCTGCATGCTTTCAACATCATCTCAATTTTTTTCCAACATTGATGATGGCATCTCCCTTATGTACCCAAAACTCGTTGATTGGGACCAACAAGACTCACCTATCATGGAAATCTTTGATAATGATGAGGCCATTGTCAAATTGATGGGACTCCATGAAGGAATACTAAGTGGGGACCATAAAGCCATATTCACTATAGATCTTGATTCTGAAACCTTCTTCAAGGAGACTGTTCAATCCTCTAGTCGCAAAAGTGAAAAGTAAACAAGAAAAGACATGTATTTAGGTGAAAACTACAAGGCACCTTCTGATGATACAAAAGTAAAAAGAAAGGACGTATATGAGGATGAAAAAATATTTGAGGCACCCAAAGATGGAGGATTGGAATTTCTTACCATGACTCAAAATAAATCAACCATTCTCATTGAGGATACCATAGAAGTCAATGTACCCACACCTAAAAATCCCAAGATGATTCTCTTTCTAGCTTCATTGACAAAAAAGGAAAAATCCAAGTTTCAAAAAGTTCTTCACAAAATGAAAGGTCAACTTTGCATGGTCCTATGCTGATATGCCAGGATTAGATCCAACATTAGTCTTGCACCATCTTCTCTTGCTTCTAGAGGATAAACCTGTCAAACATAAACTACGAAAGATACACCTACAAATTGACTTTCTCATCAAAGATGAAATCAAGAAGTTACTAGATACAGGGTTCATAAGATCAATAGATTATGCAGAATGGATCTCCAATCTGGTACCTTCCATAAAACCAAATGGGAATTTATATGCATATGTAATGACTTTCAGGATTTTAACAAGGCATTTCCAAACGATGATTTTCCACTTCCAAACATAGACATCATAGTAGATCTCACAATAGGGTATGAGATGTTTTCCCTCATGGATGGTTTCTCAAGATACAATCAGATTCACATCACCCTAGAAGATTAACACAAAACAACATTCACTTGTCCCTATGGTACATACTGTTAGAATGTTATGCCTTTTGGCCTAAACAACATAGGTTCTATGTATCAATGAGCAATGACCACAATATTTCATGATCTCATGCACACATTGATGGAAGACTACATTGATGACCTCCTGGAAAAGGCATTGACATGTCATGATCACCTAAAAGTGCTGGAAAAAATCTTTAAAATGATAGAAGAGTATAAAGTGCATCTCAACCCTAAGAAATATTTTTTCGGTGTGACTTCAGGTAAAATCGAGGGGTACATATTTTCTCGTTGGGGTATCGAATTTGACTCAACTAAATTAAAAGCAATCTTGGACATGCCTCCTTTGAAGGGAATCAGTGAGCTCAAAAAATTATAGGGAATATTACAATCCATCATACAGTTCATTGGAAAATTAGCCAAAAAATGTGAACCTTTCCAATATATTTTGTGTAAGGGCATTGGTTTTGTATGGACTGACAAATGTCAAATGGATTTTGAAAAAATTAAGGACTATATTCTGATGCCACCCATCCAAATGTGTCCCATTGATGGAAAAAATATGATCTTGTACATCTTTGTAACCACTTTTGTGTTAGGGGCTTTACTCGCCCAAAACTACCACGAGGAGAACAAAAGAGCCATATATTACATCAGTCACACATTGGTTGGGTATGAACTCAACTATACTCCCATTCAACTTTTCTTCCTCATAGTGGTCTTTTCTACTCAAAAATTAAGATATTATATGTTGAACCATAAGACACAGTTAGTGGTAAAGATAGATCCATTGAAGTATCTTCTCAGTCGGGAAACATTGACAGGATGGTTGGAAAAGTGGGTAATGATACTTAGTGAGTATGACATACAATAGGTGGAACACAAGGCAATAAAAGGATAGTTCATCATAGATTAACTTGTTGATGCACCCATGCAAGGTGATCACCCTTTGATAGCTGAATTCCCCGATGAGTTCATCTTCCACATCAACCCTAAGTTACCTTGGAAACTCTATTTTGATGGCTCCCATATAGGTCATGGCTTAGGGGTAGGCATATTATTCATTACACCACAAGGAGATTCTATTCCTAAGTCATTTTGGATCACCTTCCATTGCATTAATAATGTTGTTGAATATGAAGTGCTAGTAATAGAACTTTGAATGGCCATCAAGTGGATGATCAAAACACTCCTAGTATTTGGAGATTCTCAGTTAGTTATCAACCAGGTCAATGATGAATATGACACCAAGGATGAGAATTTGATGCCTTATAAATGCATGGTAGATAGTTTCATAACATATTTCCATATGATCTCCTTTGAGAAGGTTCCTAGGACACATAACAAGGCAACGTACACTATGGCCATGATTGGATCTCTTTGAGATATTTCAAGTAATGTGCCACAATTTTAGTTTTTGGTGGAATAGCTATTGTTTCCCGCTTATGATATCCCTGAGTTTGAAATGTTTTGTGAGCTTGTTGGTCCCAATTCCCCTTCTTACCAAGACATATATGATTACTTGCATTCCTAGACTCTCCTGTGAAGCCTTTCTAGTAAACAGTGTAATTCCTTTATTTGAAAAGTTCCTCACTATACCATCATTAGTGACATCCTATATAGACGCAACTTAGACAATATACTTCTTCAATGTCTTGACAAAGATGAAGCATGAACAATCTTACATGAGGTAAATGAGGGTATATGTGGATCTCATACGAGAGGCCCAACCTTAGCTAAGAAATTTATGAGACTTGGGTACTACTGGGTGACCATGGAAAAAGATTCCCTTTAGTTCATGAGAACATTTCGTCAATGCCAGGTGCACTGTGATCTCATTCATGTGCCTGCACAAGAGATTTTACCAATCACTTCTCTTTGGCCCTTCGCACAATGGGGACTTGACCTTGTCGGTAAAATTCATCCCACTTCATCCAATGGCCACAAGTTCATCAACACCACCATCGAATATTTCACCAAATGGATAGAAGCCATCCCCCTCACCTACATAACTAGTAAGAAAATCTTCAAATTCATCCTCAACTACATCACCTTCTGGTATGGTGTTCCCCAATCTATCATCATAGACAATGACCATACTTTCAAAAATCAAGATGTCTGAGAGCTTTGTGAATGCTTCCATATTCAACACCATTTCTCCACACCCTATTAACTAAAATGTAACACTCAAGTTGAGGCATCTAACAAGACAATAAAAAATATTCTTAGAAAAACTATTAATGATGTTGTTCATGACTAGCATCTTCAACTTGATCTCGCCCTATGGGCCTATCATACAAGCATATGCATGCCTACCAGTGCCACTCCATTTTCTTTGGTCTTTGGATTAGAAGCCATCCTACCCATCAAGGTTGAAATCGCCTCCCTACAGGTCTCCATGAAGGGATTGATTGATGACGAAGAATATGGACAGTCTCAATTGCATGAGCTGGAATTGTTAGAAGAACATACACAAAATTCCGTGACATACTTACAGGAAAGTTTGAGCCTATTTGGTTGGGTTTGTACATCATCACTGCTTCATTTGGTTTTGGCGCTTACTAGTTAGCCACTCTAGATGGGGAACAATTGACAAAACCTATCAATAGTTTGCAACTATGCAAGTTCTACACATAACATCAGAGAGCTTGGTTGAAAACCACAAGATATAAAAGAAAATGAAAAATACAAAAAAATCGTCACCCTGATGAAAACCTAGAAAACAAGCATCTTGGTAACACAAAAAAATTTAGAAAATATCAAAAATAGTAAATAGAAATAATTTTTCCAATAGTGAAAACCACTTCAGTGGCACTTTGGATAAGTAACATGATGAAAACCTAGAAACAGGCACCATGCATAAGCAGTCTTTTCTTCACCATCTACTATCACTACATCTACCTTCATCCATACTAAATAATTGACATCATATGCATCATAAAGTCCTATTTCTTTCCATGGCTAATAATGGTTGACATCAAATCTTGCGCATCACCTGACTTTCATCCTTTTTCATCTTGTCCATTTTGGTTTGTCCGTGACCTGGCTGGGGTCAACACCTTTATCATTTGACTGCAGTGGGTATCACATATGGGCTCGTATATTTAAAAAATCCCTAAAAATCATAAAATTTCTTGAAAAAAGACAAAAAAAATCAAATATCCATCAGAAATACAAAGAAATCAAAACATGGTGAAAACAAAAAACATCCAAATAACTCCCAAAAAAATCTCAAAAATAGAGTCAAAATCCATTGTGTCAGTTATGTTAGTCTTCCTCATAGTCGAACTACGTTGCCTCTATGACTCAACGTAGGCAAGGCCATTTTTCGATGTGTCCCTGAGGCATTAGGTCGGTCCTTTTAGGTTTTTCAAAATAAAAAATCGTGACAATGTCCTTTGCCACTTAAAACAAGGTCATGTTGTGTTGAACTGCATTGCCTCTACGCATTTGCTATGTAGGAAAGGCCATCTATTGATGAGCCTCCAAGGCCCCCTTACGTAAGTGTTTTAGGGATCCTCGAGTCAAGATAAGGCATGTTAGTTAGTCTTCAATAAGCAGACAATCATGTCCTATCTCTATCAAACTACATGGTCTCCAAGTGTATTATGTAGGAAAGGCCATCATCAATGAGGCCCCAAGGCCCCCTAGGTTCAGTCCCTTAGGGTTCGTTGAGTCAATGTTCTCTTGCAAATTTCCTAAATCAGGCAACTCCTAAACAAACCTTGAAAATCAATTAATTGGCATTTCAACTCAATTGGCATGTTAACCTCGACATGCAATCAATTCGATCATCTAGTCAACCTTGGTCAAAATATCATAACAAAGTCAACCTATCAACTCTTGTTTATTCCTTGGATATGTCTTTCTAAGGAATAATCCTCATCATTTATTTATGCTTTAGGATATATCTTTCCTGGGTATTGGCATGGTCATCTGGCATTTCAAGTGGTTCTCTGGGAATTTTTGGGAATCAATCCTCTTGACATCAACATTGTTCAAGATGTGTCCTTCCTAAAATTGACATTACCCGACACCTTAGCATATTGGATATAAACCTAGGCTTTGTCAAAACTTGGCATTTCGATATCAATACACTTGACATTTGAACATACTTGGAAAGCACTTGGCAAGCATTATCTGTAAAAACTTGTCATTTGATTTTTTGTCATACTATTAGTTCCTTGACGATGTCTTGACATCCATATTTAGAGGAGAGATGATGTATCATGATGATTGTATTATCTTTTCAAACCGTTCATGCCCCTAGTTCCTTGAGGATGTCCTGCATAGGATTTAGAGGAGAAACGATGTTTCATGACTTATCTTTCTTGTTTGCAGTTGGGTATGACAAGAATATCGGGGCAATTGAGTTCCTAGTATGAGTCATGATCATCCTTGTCTGCGAGTACTTGTTTATGTGATGGTGCAACCATGCACACCATTGATTTATGTCATATCATGGTGTTTGTTGGCCATTGCAATAATCCTCCCCATGATTATTAATGCAACACCTATTATTACTTTGACGATATATTGAAGGATTCTTTCTCTGTACTAATATCCATCTCCTTCTGTTTGATAATCTCTCTTCTTCCATCTCCTGATGATATCCTATGACATACAAAAATATAATTGTATACATAAAAATTGCATTAGTACATTAGCATTTACATAAATCCATTTTCATATTGACATTTACATAAATCCATTTTCATATTTGCATTTACATAAATCTATTTTCTTATTGGCATTTTCATAAATCCATTTTCATATTGGAATTTACATAAATCCATTTTCATATTGACATTTACATAAATCCATTTTCATATTTGCATTTACATAAATCTATTTTCATATTGGAATTTTCATAAATCCATTTTCATAATGGAATTTACATAAATCCATTTTCATATTGGCATTTACATATATCCATTTTTATATTTGTATTGACAAAAATCAATTTTCATATTTGCATTTACATCACTAGCATAAATGTCCCATTTTCATTAGCATAACATATAAGTACACCATTTTCATTTGCATATATCATCCATTCCATGATCATAACATAAAGCATCATATACTCCATCCATAAATCATCATACATCAATACATTCATTGTCATAAGCCTAACATCCATTAAGTTAAAACATTATCATCATCATCATAAAGTGCCATCATACATAAAGTAACATCATCAATGGTATTAATGTATCTCATCATAAATTTCCATCATAAATGAATACACCATATAGAATATAATGAATCATCATATGAATCATAACATAGATCACATCAAATAAACGTAATAAAATCATAATACATCGTAACACAACACATCACATAAAATCCGCATTAAAACTGCATCATATATATAATAATCTTGGAATAATGTCATAGGATAGTCTTGAGGAATCAAAAAATAGAGCTCGTAGGCTTGATGGCCAATATATAAAAGTGTCTCAACATAATAACAATACACAATCATATGCCCTAACTAGTGCTCTCCTCATCCCCTTAGGG
>CM021101.1:865504299-865523554 GCA_007115665.2 Sequoiadendron giganteum
ATGAAAAATGGATGAAAATGGACAAAATATGGATGGAGATTGCTCAGAACTTGAAGAGAATAATGTTGCACGAAGTTGTGGATCCAAAATTCAAATTAGAGCCTTCTATTTATAGAAGAGAATAATGGAGAAAGAGGTAAAAGGGATGAATTTGGGACAAAATACCAACCAATAGGAAAAGGCCACTTGTCAACATTTGAGTGGATGAGGAATGAGCACATTTTGATGAATGTGCAAATAAATGTAGTTAGGTGGAATTTAAAATTGATGAAATGAAAAGTTGGAGGGAGAAATAAATGGAGTTAATGCCACTTGGCTCAAGGAAAAGGGCATGTAAGAGGCCTTTAATGCCTTGTTGGATGTACTCTTTTTGGAGGTATTTTTGAATTTGAAGAATATTCTCTCTTTGATGCCATGTTGGGAGAAAATAAGAGATTTAATAAATCAATAAAATGATTTATTTGTGCAAGTTGCAAAATCTGGAGGATTTGATGGATTAGGATTATGATTAATCAGGATTTGATTAATTTAAAAGGAGATTAGTTGATGTGACAATCTGATTTATATTTTTGGATTAATTTAAATCAAGATTGAGAGGAATATGAATTTAGACTTAATTAAATAAAGTTTAATTTATTTAATTAAAGAGAATGGTGTTAGTTTTAAATGAAATAAAGATGAATTTATTTAATTTAAATGAGATAACTTTAGAGATTAATTAAATAAAATAAATTATTTAATTAAAAGGGGGCCTATAGGATTAACTAAATAAAATTATTTATTTAATTAATAGAAGATGATGACTTAATCAGATAAATTTGATTTATTTAATTAAGAGATGAAATATGATGAATAATAAATATTATTCAATTAAATGACTAGCAGAGGAGATGATTCAGGACGAGTTGGTGCTAGTAAGATCAAGATCAAGTGTATAGGATCAATCAGGATATTTTTTGTGTCTACACATAGGTATTAGTTGCTCTTGAAAATATGAGGGAAAACATCATTTTATATCAAATAGAGAAGGGAAATGAAGGTCAATCATGGAGGGCATGAAGGCTATTTGGTGAAATCTTCCTTTAATTTATGCTATTTTCTTGCTTTGTACTTCATTGTTTAGATAGAGTTTATTTTATGCATTTTATTTTATGCTAAACTTGTCAAAAATTTATGAAACCAAAACCAAACTATAGCTAGTTCATTCCTCTAACAATTCAAATACAGTTCATTTCATTTGTAGGTTGTATGGAGTCGTACAACATGTTGTAGCAGGA
Source organism: Sequoiadendron giganteum (assembly GCA_007115665.2). Taxonomy (NCBI): domain Eukaryota; kingdom Viridiplantae; phylum Streptophyta; class Pinopsida; order Cupressales; family Cupressaceae; genus Sequoiadendron; species Sequoiadendron giganteum. The sequence continues at coordinate 865,505,577 of CM021101.1, forward strand.
AGAAACCAAAGAAAATTGTAGAAAAATGGAGTTCTATTATTGTTTGATCATTAAAATCTTCAACTAGAAACTTTCCTCAAATTTATCAAGGCCTATTTAACATGTTCCCACAAAAAAATGGTTTCAACCACATTTCAAATCCAATGACCGTTCACCTTCTAAAACAAGACAAAAATGCAAAGTTGCTCAAGCAACTTTTGTAACTTTTACCAAAAATTGACCACTTGACTTCACACCAACCCTATATGACTCATTATATTGAAAATATTCTAAATAGACCTTATTATAAACAAAACCATGAATAAACCACAAAAAACTAACATTTAAACCAAATTTGCAACATTTGACAAGGTGCCCCTACACCATACACCCGGAGATAATAAAATCTCAAGTTCCTCTTGAGATCAGCTCTTGAATTGTGGTGCAATGCTTTTTGATATCTTACTTTGTCATCCATGTTGCATCTTCATTAGGGAGACCTTGTCATTTCACTAGTTATTCATTATACACCTTATGTTGGTTCTTTTAGCCTCTTTGGTATCCAATATGATTTCAAGCTTCAATGATTGACTTGGTGGTAAGTCTTTGACCCAATATTCATTTAGAACTCCTCATGTACCTACATATTCCCCTACAAACATAGATCCTTTTAAAGGATATAGGTCAGAAACATTAAAAATTGGAGAGATAGCAACTCCAGGAGAGCGTTTTATCTCATAGGCATTTGCTCCAAATTTGTGGACCACCGTACATGGCCTAATATTCTTCATCTATAAATTTTTGTACTTCCCTTTAGGTAGCCTTTCCTTCTTGAGTGAGCTAAGACCATGTCCCCCACTTTGAAATTAAGTTCTCTCCTTTTCAAATCTGCATATTGCTTGTATTTCTCCACACTCTTTTGAAGATTTTTCTTAACTTGTTGATGTATATCCTTCATGAAAACTGAAAATTCCTCTCCTTCAACACTCCTCTCCATGCCAATCAAATCTCAGAGTTCAAAGACTCCCCTAGGCTTCAATCCATAGGGAAGGTGCATGGAATTGGGTAGCCATTTTGTGGACACCTTTCAATTTTTTTTTTTGAGAAGTCATAACGTGAGCGCATTATAACGCGCTCACGTTATTGCTTGTTAAAAGCAAAAAAAAAAGAGAAAACCTATCATTCTTATTTTGACTATTTTTTTCTTCTAGCTGCGGCCAAAACCCCCATATTTAGTTCTCACGTTCTAGGAGGATAAATTCAGAAAATTTCTTCACCAACAATTGCTATTTCTTCACAAGGATGGCACCACGAGGAGGAGGAGGTGTGAGAGGTAAGGATTATATGGTTTTTGTTTTGAGTTAGTTATTTTTAGGCTGAATTTGATATATATTTATTTGAATTTTTAGGAGATGCAAATCAACCTACAAACCCTCAAGATCCTCAACAGGAATACCAACCAAATCCTCAAGATAAAAATCAACAACAACAACAACCTCCTCCACCGGTCACTCAACCCCCTCTTGACACTCAACAAAATTTAGTGAGTGAAATTGAGAACAAAAAAAAACAAATTGAGGATTTGATCAGTAGGTTGAGTGATCTAAATGGTTCAACCATTGAAAAAATGACCCTAGAAAATTCATTAAAAGATATGTTAAAAAATGTAGATTCAATTAGCAAACAAATAACTAGATGGCAAGATAGGAGGTAGGCAGCTAGGGATTATTATGCAAATAAACTATCATACAAAGATGTAAAGGATTTAAAAATTACAAAAGGTGATTTGTGCTCATTTTTCATCGACCCATGCACAAATCAAAATCTTACCCTCAATGCGAAGAGGTTTCTTATTCACTGGTGCCACCACCAACAGATTGGGGACCAGTTTTATGATAGATGGTACATGGTCTTTGATTACCCACCATGTAATAATTACGAGGTCCCATAATATTTCCTTAGGAAACTATACAGTGAGTTCATATTGAAAAAAATCCCAAATTATTTTGATATGAGGGATTTCCAAGGGAGAGGTGGGCGGTCAACTTAGGATAGACTCGGTGCACAACTGGATCCTATGTGGAAAGGTAGATGAGCTCTCGCTAGGCCACCTTGTGAGCACGTTTTATGCCTTCCATCATGAAGGAAAGCATTGATGTAGATACATTCCAGGAGATCAACAATTTGACCCAAAGTGTCATCCACCATACTAGGTCTATTCTACAATGCCATCCAGGGGAGTCTTCGAGTGGTGGCCTTCAAACACATGTGTGTCAATCTTGCAGGGCTACTTTTTCATATGACCCCGCTGACACTTAGGAGACTGCTACACAGGATCCATCTACAACTATGGAGATGGAGAGGGCAACTGACATTTTGCATGAGGCATATGGCATTGATAGTCAAGTAAAAGTTAGTGCATGTTCATTGAATTTAATTTATTAAATTTCGATTTTGAAATGCAAGATTAACTAAAAATGTTTTATGATTTTAATAAAATTGCAAGGTCATAGTGTTGAGACTGGATACACTGGCCCCCAACCTACTTATTTTCACAATACACCTATTGCCGGGGCATGTAACTAGTAAACAATTATAAATTTATTGCATGTTAATAGCATTGTTTTACGAATAGTAATTTAATATGCGGTTTTGGATGTTGAACAAACTAATATTCGAAGTTTTGATGGAACACTTCCCATTGGAGGTGGATTTACTCAAACCTACATGGAGGTAATAGAATAAAGATTTTAACTAATTAATTATACTTAATATATTTGTGTAGTTTATATGCACATCGTTGATTACGTTGAATAATTTGTTGTTTTATTTTCAGATGTTGCAAGTTGAAACACCTCTGAATGTGACAAGGGAAATGGATATTGGTGTTTCATCTACTATACAATCCTCGATGGCTCTAACAGGGGAGGTATGAGGCAAATTAGTAAATTTACATTTAAATTTTTTGTTATAGATGTTAGTGAAAAATCAAACCATTATTTATTCACGTAGTTTAATTTCTATTTGTATGGTTTATACAGGCTTGAGCATGCCTGAGCATGGGCGTGAGAATATATCCCTCATGGAGAGTGATCATGAGATGGCGGTAAGTGATTATTTTTTCAAATATATCATTTTTTGTAATGTAATTTCTATGTATTCATGTCTTTACTTCTTATTGTAATAGTTAAAACTTCACCATGAACTAAACACTAGGAGGATCAACAAGACCACTCCTCAAGCACATCAGAATTGAGTGACATACCTATTTCCATCAAATCAAAAAGAAAAGGGAAAGATTTTATTTGCAGAGCATGAAGAGCAATGACTTTTGATTCTAGAGCCTTTGTTGTATGCCTACATAACAGTTTTGTACATATTTTGTATTGGACATATTTGACATTGTATACCTATATGGCATTCTGATAAGCCTATATGGCTATTTTGTATATATATTTTATACTTATATCAGCATATATTGATGTATGCCTACATGGCTATTTGGTTAATACAAATATTTTATTATCGATGGTGTCCATATTTGCATACTAAATTGATGGTTCAATAGATATGAGTTACGTGTATTCAAGTGTATACTTTAAAACTTACGTGTATACTTTGTGACTTACGTGTGTTCGAATGTATACTTTGTGGCTTACGTGTTTTCATGTGTATACCTTGTATTCGTGCATATACTTTGTATTAATTTGTGTTTACTATGTATTCATGTGTATACTTCGTGAGGCTTACATGTTTTTGAGAACTTGTGCTTCCCTTATTGACATATACATTCTTGACTTATTCACATGTATAATTATTAATTAGTTAGCCCTAGCATTGATCATTGGTGTCCTTCATGGTTTGTCTTGAATATTAATTGATTGATTCTAAACAACTTTATCTATAATAAAAAAACACATTTTCAATTGGTATTCCATGAAATGATTCATAAAAAGATTACAATATGTTCTTGATGCATCACCATCGAAAGATTTATATGTCAACTTTTTGCAATATTCTTTCTTGTATATGAAATGGACTCGGGAGAAAGCAATTTATAATTTATAATAAAAATAATAAATGGACTCAACATTGTCCTAGACCCCCAAATAGTTCTATTTAACAAAGAAACACACTCTCAATCACTCTTTGAATTGCAAAGAACCATTGGAGATGCAGAGTGGCTCAACCAAGTTGTGATTTGACACAACTTCTCTCAAATATGCCCACTAAGAATCCAACATTCACTTGACTCAACGATAAGAAATCTCATATTCCTTTATGGTTTTGCACCTAACCACCACCAAAAGAAAGCCAAGTCAGCCCTCTTTCAATCCGTGTCAGCCTTTGGACCATACAGGAAAGCTGCAGGTCATACCAAGTACAGGATCAACAAGATTGTATCAAAAATCTAAAAAATAGAGAACAATGTGAATAATTCTTATTAGATCTTCTCCAAAAGTTCATCAAAAATGTCCATTCGAGCCTCTCAAGGCTTTACATAGTGTTTTACACCATTCTCTAACTGATCCATGCCCTCAACTAACTAAAAACAAACTTTCAAAACAAGTGATTATTGCATTTCAAATTTGTTGCTTTAAGCAACTTACAAATTTGCAACTTTAGACTCCTCTAACCTAATGACTGCATCTAATGACCTCTAAACCCACACAAATGGCTTAAAAATAGCCTTATTACATCAAAAAAACTCCATTCTTTCCCACTCATGTAAAAATTCACAAAGTTTCCTTCAAAGGCTACAAAGACAACTTCTATTGCAAGATTGAAATTTTCATATTTTTTATCACTAGACCCAAAATTCACCCTAAAACATAACTAATGGTCTTAATTGACCTTATTCAAGACAAAGCATGCTCAAAATACCCACAAGAACCTATAGACCAACCTATTCACCATTAGATAATCACTAAAACCACTGAACTAGACCTTCTTCATCAAATGGAGGAACAAGGTGCTTTGCATCAATGATCATACACTTTTTGTGTGGAATACTCAGACTTCTCAATCGTCGTTTTTATGTTCCTCTTTTCCATTATGTTGCATGCCATCATAAGGGATCAAGCTGGTTGAATGCAAGTTAGATCAATTCCATGGGTTTGGGTGCAAAAGAGGACCATTCCTAACATAGAAATACCTATTGTGACACGTTGGAGCAATTAGTTTAGTCACACAAATTGCAAAATGAAAGTTGCACCACTTTGCAACTTTGCACAACTTGAATTTGACACTTTTTCCATCAAGTGAAAATATGCCACCACGGGAAACCACTTTGAGATAGCCAAAACTGAGAGAGGTTTTTGTAGAGGGACCCGACACGATCCTATAGGATTAGATGACAAGTTTCTAAGAATCACGGTATCTGAGTAATAGCATGCTGAATTTTGCAGCCATTTTGCACTTTGGACCCTTAAGGGATCAATTCGGTGGAATGTAGCTCAAATCTATTTCACATGTTTTGGTGCAAAAAAAGAACATGTCTAGTGTAAAAATACCTATTCAAACGTGTTGGAATAGTCCACTTGGTCACACAAGTTGTAGAGCGAAAGTTGCACCACTTTGCAACTTTGCATAGCTTGAATTTGACACTTTTTCCATCAATTGAACATCCACCACCATGGGAAAACCACTCTGAGATATCCAAAATCGAGAGAGGTTTTGTAGAGGGGTCCAACAAAAATTTGTTGGATTAGATGAAAATTTTCTAAGCATCACGATATCTGACTAATAACATGATGAAGTTTGCAGTCATTTTGCACTTTGGACCTTTAAGGGATCAATCCGGTGGAACATAGCTCAAAAAGATTCCGCGTGTTTGGGTTTAAAAGAGGACCATGCCTAGCATAAAAATACCTATTCATATGTGTTGGAATAGTCTGCTTGGTCACATGAGTTGTAGAACGAAAGTGGCACCACTTTGCAACTTTGCACTGCTTGCATTTGATGCTTTTTCCATCAAGTGAAAATCCACCTCCACGGGAAAACCACTTTGAGATAGCCAAAATCGAGAGAGGTTTTTGTAGAGGGGCCCAACACAATCTTGTTGGATCAGATGAGAATTTTCTAAGCATCATGGTATCCGAGTAATAGCATGCTAAAGTTTGCAGCCATTTTGCACTTTGGACCCTTAAGGGATCGATCCAGTGGAACGTAGCTCAGAGCGATTCCGCGTGTTTCAGTGCAAAAATTGACCATGCATAGTGTAAAACATACCTATTATTATGCATTGGAGTAGTTATTTTGGTCACACGAGTTGTAGAGCGAAATTTGCACCACTTTGCAACTTTGCACAACTTGAATTTGACACTTTTTCCATCAAGTGAAAATCCTTTACCATGGGAAAACCACTCCGAGATAGCCAAACCCGATAATTTTTTTTAGAGGGGCCAACGCAATCTTGCAGAATTAGATGAGAAGTTTCTAAGTGTCACGGTATCCGAGTAATAGCATGCTGAAGTTTGGAGCCATTTTGCACTTTGGACCCTTAAGGGATCAATCTCTTGGAACATAGCTCAGAGCGATTCCACATGTTTGGGTGTGAAAGAGGACCATGCCTAGTGTAAAAATACCTATTTGGACATGTTGAAAATGTCCACTTGGTCACAAGATTTGCAGAGCGAAAGGTGCACCATTTTGCAACTTTGCATAGCTTGAATTTGACACTTTTTCCATCAATTGAAAATCCGCCACCACAGAAAAACCACTTTGAGATAGCCGAAACCAAGAGAGGTTTCTTTAAAGGGGCCCAGCACAATCCTATAGGATTAGATGATAAGTTTCTAAGCATCATGGTATCCGAGTAATAGCATGATGAATTTTGCAGCCATTTTTCACTTTGGACCTCTAAGGGATCGATCTGGTGGAACGTAGGTCAGAGCAATTCTATGTGTTTTGATGCAAAAGAGGACCATGCCTAGCGTAAAAATACCTATTTGGACATTTTGGAACAATCTTCTTGGTCACACGATTTGCAAAATGAAAGTTGCACCACTTTGCAACTTTGCACTGCTTGCATTTGACACTTTTTCCATCAAGTGAAAATTTGCCACCATGGGAAAACCACTTCTAGATAGCCAAAAATGAGAGAGGTTTTTGTAGAGGGGCCCAACACAATCCCATAAGATCAAATGAGAAGTTACTAATTATCATGGTATCTGAGTAATAGCATTCTTAAATTTGTAGTCATTTTACACTTTGGACCCTTAAGGGATCTGTTGGCATTTTTTACTACAACCCACACATGTTTCCTAGAAGCTCCTATGAACTCGCCACATTCAATAATAAAATACTAGGAACATTATGACCAACTTAACTAGAATAGCAATAAGGCTAATTCTCCTACACTTTGGACTATGTAAAATCTAGGAGGGTATTCCCTAACATGTGCTCTTAACATACAACATTTAAAGAATTCATTTGTATATAGGTAAGTAATAGATAGATCCCCAATTCATGTTAAAGGATGAAATCCTTCAAGAAATTGGCTATTCCTTAGAAAATACTCATGTCCACTTAACAGATAATCACAAAATCCATATAAAGTAAATTTATAGGAAATGTTTGAGTAAAATATCTTGATGCCATAACACAAAACATGCGAGAATAAAATGTAATAAGAATTCCAGTGCCATATCCCAATGCATGGAGTCAAAAGAGAAAACTGAACTACAGGGTAAATTTCATTTTGAACACTTATGATCTATTATGAATTGCATTACAAACCATATATCTATATCTGAGTTTATTACTCCTTTATGAATCTTGTTTGTTATATTGCATGAATTTACTGGTTAGCTGAAGCATTTAATCGATCCTTTGAACTAGGGCTATAGTTAAACATAATTCACAGTAAAGAACAAATGAAAATCAATGAAAATAATCTTTGTTTGATATTTCATTAATAATCCATGTAACATAACACAATAGGAGAGAAAATAAACTCCAAATATTCACGATTTTGATACAAACATGCTCAAAAACCCCATGATTAACAAAGTTCTCCAATCTGACTCAATTTTTTTTTAAAACTAGGCTTACAATACATACTCTCTATATTACTAGACTATTACTTCTCATATTTTGGATATTTCAACCAAAAACTCTCTCGGCCTAGAATTCCCTTTTATAAAACAAGGGAGCCAACAAGCTTTATGTCAGAGAGTACACATGTCCATTTGTGATTGGACCGCTAACTCCTGATTCAGTTACAATTATATTATGTGAGTGGAGAGCATAAGACAAAGATCATCATTAGTTGATAAGGAGGAAAGAAAATATCGCTCCAAAGGATGCTCCCCATACATCGAAGGCATGCTTTACCGCTATAGTATTAACTCCACCTCAACACGTTGTACTTGGAGTCAAAAGGAGAACTCAATTTTTAGAATATAATATCTAAGGCCAGACCTGTATTATACATGACCAAGTTGCAATTCGTGACTATAACACTTATAATTCTAGTTCATCAGTGAACACCTTTTTCCATAATTCAAATTCCTCCTTAGAATTCCACTGGAAAGCCACAACCTGATCAACCTTGTTTCGATAGGGAGCATACTTTACCATTATCGATGTAGCCTTTTTTATCAAAGTTCTCTAAGAAACTTATAACAAAAGCCAACTTCTCCAATGTATTCTCTAGCATGCGGATGTCAACATTTTTGCATCTCATGTGATTGAGACATCATTATATTGTTCATTTTATCCTTCCAAACCTGCAAGGGTTTAATTTCATCATGACTATGTAAAATATGAGGTAATGGGGTCAACTCCTTTCCATCATACACATCTTTCATCAATTTAATATTGGATTCCATTGGGGCGGAAAATCCTTGAAACTTTTGATCAACAATTCCCTTGACCAATTGATATGTTTCTATAATAGTAGGATATTTATCACCATGTTGTTTTTCCCTTACTGCCATGAATTTCAACTTCTCCATCTAGGGCTCCATTTATTTAACAATGGGATAGCCAATTCTTTATCCCTTGGAAATAGTTTTAATGTTTGCAACATTAGGACATAATTTGCATGAACACTATTTAGCTTACTTTGGACCCTTCTATTTAAATGTTTCAAAACAATGTCCACTATCATTGCATTGCTTCTCCCTGCTACATCCTAGATTTTCCTTACCATTTCCTTATATTCTTCAACCTGATGAATCAGTTTCTCCCTAGAAATTCCCCCTCCAGGGCTAGTATCCCTCTCAATAGCGATAGGCACTTGTCCCATATTATATGGAACAATAGCCAAAGACTGTGCTTGTGCAGGAGGTTGAGACTACTCTACTGGTGGGTCAGGAATAGTGTGGCTAGAACTGGCTTGATTTTGAGACCTCATGGTATCCATTTGTTTCCTCAATAAAGCCAATTTAGTTTCTAACTCTACTACCTTTTGTTGACTTATTATATTCAATAATAATGTCATTATATTGGCCTCTCAGAGTATCCCGGTCCTTGGTCAAATCTTCAATAGTTGCTCTGGTGAATTTGGCAACATTCACGACCATATCAACAACTTCCAATGCTGGGGTGTTAGCAACTCTCCTCACAACCAAGTGACCACTAAAGTTAGATGGTTCTACAACTATTGGCTTTTTAGAGCCCGTGGATAGAGATCAGATTGCCAAAGCATCCCATTCCTCACTAAAAGCTTATCCTTTGAGTGCCAATGTAGCCTCCTCTTCAGTAGCAAGAAGTGGCTTATTAGCCCTTCTTATTGTGTCAAACACCATAGCATCAATGATATCTGACTGAGGTAGTAGAAATACTCCACTTTTTCATACCAATTCCCAACCTTGCTCTGGTATTATTGCTTTGAATTTATCTCTCATCTATTCCTTGACCTTAGCTTGAATTACCTTCTCTAGGAGTTTTGGATGTAGACTTCTCTCATGTGCCACATTCTCAACATATAATGCAGTATGTGCTCTCCACAAAAAATCTTTAAAAGCACTGGTTTGAATAAAAGAGTCATCCATCATGAACTCTTTGCAAGCTTCTATTCTCAAGTCATCAGTGCTTGTTATTCCTTTGATTTCATCTTTTCCTAGCCTCAAATAAAATGCTCCTGAACCTGTTGCAGTGGCATCTTAGGATGCATTTCATCTGGAATCACAATAAAAATTATTTACTCTTTCAACCTTCTGCCTCTTTGGTGATGGTGAGCAAGCCTGTTCTGAAAAACTTGGGGGAGAATCCAAATCAACAACATTTGGTATCGACTACCCTGAAGAATATGGTGCAATATTTTTAGCAACATCCTCAGCTCTACTTCCCTTTCTTCTAGAAAAAACCCGTATCTTATTTCGGGGCTGATAAGTAGGACTCTCCTCTAACCTTACCTCAAGGTACTCCTCGATGGTTTGTGATTTTCCCCTTTCTTCCACAACCCTTTTATCTTTCAAAACCCAAACCAAGCTCTCAAAATTATCAATAGCATACATTTCCCTGCTAAAATCATCTTTAGTATTAGGTATGGGATTGAAACCAGGTATTTTCTCTTGCTTAATTTTTACCATTTTAGAGTAGGCAATGTATTCCTCTCATCTCGTAATTTCAAATCAAAAACATTCCTAATGATGTCCTCAGGAAAATAGAAGTTGTGGAAAAAAGATCTTGTCCGATGTTTTTCCTTCATTTGAGAGATAAAACCCTTAGGATCATGATTCCTAGGGCACACAATCCTTAGCCTATAAGGCCCAAGTAATATGTGCAAATCCTTCCATTCTCCTTTTTCCATAACAAAATCAAAAAATGTTGTATATTCAGGGAAGAAAGAACCTTTCTTCTGTTCAACTGGCAAGTTTAGTTCTTGAGCACCTCCCAATTGCCTCATGATTTCGAAGAATCCAATTCTAAGGGGCACCTCCCTTGGCAGAACCTTTGGATTGAAATTAGTGCCAAAAACCTTGAAAACTATGGTATTATGATAGGGGATAATGTCTCCCCAATTATGCATTATGTTCGATTCAGGCCTTCTCTCCATCAGCCTCAAGAAGTCATGAATTTATTTTGGGATCCTTGGGGGGTCACAAACCAAAGCCTTCCTTAGTTTAGATCCAAAGACATTATGGAAAGTTACATAATCAAACTTATGATCATGCATGTCAAGAATCCTAGTCCAATATTGGATAGGCATTTCAATGTTTCCTCCCTTCTTCTTTAATTCCATATCTTTTTTGAACATATCCTGAAACCTATATAGAAACATGTGGATTAATAAGGAATACCATCTAAATCTAACCCAATTCCTCCCCTCCTTTAGGGCTACCAAACTAGTGTGTATCTTCTTTGCCAAATAAGTGGAAAAATCATATATTACATTAAAACCCAGATGCTGGAGATTTACTGCCATATACATAATATTGGTAGGCAAGGTTTTATTTAAGCTGACTCCCAGAACCTGACATAAAGCACAAACAGTCTTCTTGAAATAATTTTGAGAAGTATTCCACAGGAAAAGGTTCAGGCTCATTCCTACCAATTACTACCTTCTTCTGATTTTTTCCTCTTCTTGAGACTACCAAATGAGGTATCAAGAAGGATGTTCTGAACAAGCCCCTAGTATTTCTATACTCTTGTCTGAAAACCTCAAAGTTGACAGGAACCATATCCTGACTCCATTCGTGCAATTTGAAAATCTCTGCAATTTCTTCTCTAGTTATCTTAATCATCTGCACACCAGCATGTGCTCTAACAATTCGGGCCATAGGGTCATATCTAGTAGCAATGTCCTTTAAAATATCTACATCCATATAAACATTAGGCACCACCAATTTACCTAGGTCTAACCTCCTAGGGTTACACAAAGGAACCGAAAAATTCCTGTTCCCAAACCAATTGGAGAACAAATGCCACTCGGTGTATGGTAACTTGGCATCTTGAATTTCACATTGCTTGTCTGTCAATCCTTTCAAGACTCAAGGTCCATAGAACAAAACCTTTCCCTCCTGCTTCTTGTTGGTAGAGGGTTGTAACAAATCAATAATATCTTGGGATAAAGGCCTGGTAGTGGTTTCAGAACTAGAACTTCATGCCTTGGGTGCCATTTGTACTAGGGTTTTCTTATTTTCAGATAGCAAGTAATTGCAATTTTCTCCTTTAGCCTTAAACAAAAAAAATACTTCAATATTCAAAAATCCCTAGCAATTATCTAGACAAGCTCTAAAAGAGAATCTATTCAATCAATTCTTCAAAACAGGAAGCAATCATGAATTTCCCATTAAGAAACCATAAAATCTTCTGAATTTACAAGGAATGGCATACATACTACTTACGGTTTTACTCGCAGAACATCCAGGGCAGTGAAATTGAGAAATCATAACCACATCTTGCTTCACTCAATTCAAGAAATTCTTCCTCAATGTAGAGATACAACACAAAAATAGTAATTTGCAAATTTTAGCATTTAATTATGTAGGCACATTTGAACTCAGCCATTACTATTCACTTGCACAAGATAAAACATCTATAGTACAATACTAGTTTATTTTAAATATGAGTTGTTGATCAAACACAACGTTGGCCAAGACAACGACTCAGATTTAGTCAAAATATTTGAAAATGCCACATTCTCCCTCTAGTCACCAAACAAACAGGATATCCACCTACTAGGCACCACATCAACATGAAGCGGGCCACACCTTTGTTATCAGCGAACAACATCAGAGTCCACACATCACCAAATCGTACACCTCACAACATTATTGAAAGTGTAGTTTTAATTGCGCAAGGTCAGCGAGGAATGACCACAATGTGTCGGTATGGAAACAGTTGTCTGCATCAGCCTCCATCATTGATCAATGAGAAAAACTAGTCCCCACCATCAAATGTGATAGATGGCAGCATCTCGCATGCCTCGCACCATATTTGTGACATTAGCAGAAACCTTGCAAGGTTTACGAGCAACGATCAAGATTAAAATCAATTCATTCGACGACCGCACAATCTGCACATGCAAAAATTTTACTCATAAAGAAAGGGACCAACTAGGTGGATAGGGAAATGACCCTCAAGGTCGAAAATATTATTTAGAGGTTTAATCTAAAATAATTCAATAGCCCGATACTATGAACATATAATGTAGTCATGATGCCAAAAGACCGAAAGGACGGGTAAATGGGCTAGTAAAGTCAAGACCAAAAAGTGATAAAAGATCACTTAAGTGACCAACCACCATCCATTACAGGTCAACGCCAGAAAAGGAAACCCAAAATCCAACCACTCAGAGACGAGGACAAAACATACCTACAAGGGAAAAAATTAAAAGCTCCACCAAGATCGATCTGGTGGAACGTAGCTTGGAGTGATTCCTCATGTTTGGGTGAAAAATAGGACCATGCCTAGCATAAACATACCTATTCAGATGTGTTGGAATAGTCTGCTTGGTCACACAAGTTGCAGAGTGAAAGTTGCACCACTTTGCAACTTTGCACAACTTGAATTTGATAATTTTTCCATCAAGTAAAAATTCACCACCACGGGAAAACCACTCCAAGATAGCCAAAACTGAGAGAGGTTTTTGTAGAGGGGTCCAACATAATCCTATAGGATTAGAAGAGAAATCTATAAGTGAAAAAGGAATAAGTTTTATGGGGTTTGTGTTGCTGCCACTATAGATTTTGATGGAAAGGAACATGAAAAATGAGGTTTCACACTAGGGTTTGATAAAATATTGCATGTAGAGGCTGGGTGATTGTCTTTTGAGTTTTTGTAGGTGATTTTAAGAAGGCCTAAGGGGGTGGTGTTTTCTAGTAAGGTGTGGAACTATTCCTTTTAATAAACCCGATTCCTTATACTAGCAGAAAAGAAGGGTTTTGGTTTGGCATGGTGGAGTGAGTTTGTCTTGAGAAAAATTATGGATCTGAGGGTTTGGATACATGAGAATTGTTGCCCCAACAAGTTAAGGGGGTTCTTCAATGTTTAAAGGTATGTTCCTTTGTAAATTAGGCCTAGTTAGCCTAATGAGGACAATGAAGGTCATTTTTGATGCACATGTTCCAAGATAGTCACTGTTAATTTTGAAGTATGTGTTGTAACTCAATAATAGCTATCTAGATTAGTCATTTTTTTGTGAAGTCATTTGAGAAGATTTCCTCAAAAAACCACTTGGAGCCACTCTTTTCACTTGAAAATTAATCATAAAACCCTTTAGCAGAAACTCCACCTTTGCTTCTTGAATTCCCCTACACAAATAAACACACACACCTAAAAAATCCTAATACTAAATTACTAGACACTGATCTAAACTATCGAATTCGGTGGAGTAGTCATTATTGGTTTACAGACCGAGTTGAGAAAAATCAGTTCAAACTAATGATAAAATCAATGGATACCCTCCTAAATAGATTCAAATGAAAGATACTTCACTATTCTACCTTAAACAACAAGATTTAAGTCCTTAAAATACTATACAGACCGTACAAGTTAATGAACAACCTGAAAATATCATAAAATCACTAAATAGGGACTTTATTAATTGTAAATATTGAAGAATACAAAAGATATTTGTTTTGCTCAACCTTACATGCTTTATATCACTTCTCTAATCACCTAATGACCTCTTTGAGACTTTGAATACATTACATATGAACTTTGCATGACCTTTTTCACATTGTTTACATTTCAAAATTTAAATTTTGCAAATTTGTCTATTGAAGGCATTTATAGAACAAGGTGATACTACACCAAACATGAACTCCAAAATTACAGTATTTGAGTAAATGTCATTATGTAATTAAATCTCATTACAATGCCTTAGGTACTTTTTTCTCACAGATCTCTTACAATGTCACTCATACATTCAAGATTCTCTTTAAATGTCTACATCATAGGTGCTCATTATGAGGTTAACTTCAATTCAGTAATTTGAGATTCCCTCGTTAAGCTTCACACACTCTTTTATAATGGCTTGAAATCAAAATTGAGATTTGTCAAGATCATCAAAATAAGGATGTTGCATTTCTTTTTTGGTTGAGACTCTCTTTGATGGCTCAAAAATCAGCATTTTTTGCAACGAGAGGTCAATCAAATTTTAGTAGTTTACTTACAAATACACAAAGTAAAAGAGAAAAAGAAAGAGCATCCAAAATGGAAATGAAATAAAAATAGATGAAAGGAACTTACAAATAGGCATGTAAAAATGAAATAAAAATAGATGAAAGGAACTTACAGATAGGCATGCAGGTCTCAAAACTTAGTCACTCCTGGTCATACATCTTCATTGGGAATTCCAACATACCTATTGCACACAACACCTCTGATGAATAGAGTAAGTTGAAATTTCAGATGCTCTTATAATTTCTACATCGTAGCTGCTCATAATAAGGTTGAATTCAAATGAATAACTTGAAATTCACTCACAAAGCTTTGTACACACTTTTCTAATGGCTTAAAATCATGATTGATATTTGTCAAGATCATCAAAATAAGGATGTTGAATTGTTTTTCTGGCTAACATTCTCTTGGATGGCTCATATATCTGCATTTTTTGCAAGGGGACACCAATCACTATTTAGTATGTTACTTACAAATAGGAAAAGTAAAAGAAGATGATAGCATTGGCATGAAAAAAATTAATGTGCATACACATATAAATTAATAAGAACCAATGTGCTTATACTTACAAATTAATCCAATGAACCATCTGGGTCTACTCTACTCTTTATTGTGTCAAGTATTGCCTCAAGGTCAGACTCACGGACCTTCCACAAGGTTTTGTTCAAAGGTCTACCCCCATATTTGGTCAAACGAACATTGGATGTTATGACAAGGTTCAAGTAATGAAGAATATTATGATGTGTGTCAAAGTCCTGAAATATCCAATGTTTAACAGTTGAATGTGGGGTAAGTGCACCAATCTGTGACACAATTTTGGCTCTTAGGATGCCACCTTTTTTTTTTTCTAAAATCAAAAAAATCTTATTCGCACGAGAAAATGAAGATAGTTACGCTCAAAATTTTAAGATGCAGCAAGACCAAAAATTCAATTTCTCCGAGTCTAGTTTCTAAGCTACTATGTTTTTTTGAAACTAATGAAGATTAAGGGTCTCAAAAAGGCGGGGGGCAAAATAGGTCCCGTTTTTATAAAAAACAATAGAATAGCACCTAAGGGCTCCTCCCTTTTTGATTAATTTTTTTTTAGAATTTCAAAAATCCCAATGGTGAGAAATTAGCTAACACCATGTAGTTTATCCTCGTTCTTTCGGATAACTTTTTTAATGAATATATAATATTTTATGAATTTTCAAAGTGGACACATCCTGAAAAGCTGAAATTTGAGTGTGCTCCCCCCAAATTTTTTGCAAACTAATCAAAAATTGATTTTTTTTTTTCATCATGTGTAGTATGTAGTCTAGTTTCAAAAAATGTAATTTGTTTCACATTCTGATGAACAAGTAAATATCTATCCTCAAACTAGCACATGTTGGTTTTTGACCAAAAACGAAGGCATTTACAATAGAAACCATTGATTAAAACCTTAACTAAATCAAAATGAAAAAATAATTATATATTTAGAGAGCTAAGAGAGAGGTTAATGCTATCACATTCTTTTTATAAAATTGCATTGAAATACATGCAAATGAGATGGGGAGCATAGATGAAAATATGAAGAAATTTGGCACCCTTTCAAAAAATCACATCTTTTTCATGAAATGGTTGTCCTAACCTTTGGGTCGGATGCCCAATGCAAAATCCAACCCATAGGATTGGTATTTCCCAATACAACTTATGGACATTTACTTTCTTATACTTTAAGTTATATTTCATGTATATATAGGCATGATGTTTGAGAGTGGTTTCAAATCTCTAGGAGTTATAATGTGAATTCTAGTTTTTGGAAGATCTTAAAAATTTCAGATTTAGTCAAATATCAATAATTAGCATGTCAAATTTTAGTAATCAGGAGGTCAAATTTCATCTTTCTCTCTCTATCTCACTCATTTTCATCTCTTATTCTCTAGACCTCTGTCTCTCTCTCACTATCTCCATCCCTTTATCTAACAATATCTTCCTTGAGCTCAAGAACTATGTCTCTACATGTCCATCTCTCTCTCCTTCCCTCTCCAATATCTATCTCCCTCCCTCCTTTCCTCTCTACATTTATCTTTCTCCCCTCCCTCTCCTTTTATTTTTATATATCTCTCTCTACTCTCTATATCACCTCTCTCTATACCTACCTATCCCTCTCTCCCTCTCTCTACCCTCTTTCTCTCTCTTTGCTTCTCTCTCTCTCCTTCCCTCTCTACTCTCTATCTCGCCATTCTCTCTCTCCTTCCCTCTCTAGTTCTCTCTATCTCACTTCTCTCTCCTTCCCTCCCTCCCTCTCTAATTTTATTTATCTCCCCCTCTCTCTCATTCCCTTTCTACTTCTCTCTATCTCACCTCTCTTTCTCCCCCTCTCTCCCCCTCTCTCTTCCTTTCACCCACCTTTTATCTCTACTTCTCACTATCTAACCTATCCCTCTATACATATTTCTCTCTCCCCCCTCATTCCCTCTCAATCTCTCCACCTTCCTCCTTACCTCTCTACTTTTCAGCTCCATCACACATCTCTATCACCTATCTCACTTCTCTCTATCCCTTCCCTCTCTATCTCACCCCTCTCTCCCTACCTATCCCTCCCTCCTCTCTCTTATCTCTCACACCTCTCTCTCTCCATCCCTACCTCTTACTCCCTCTCTCCTTCTCTCTATACTTCTCTTTATCTCCTCATCCCTCTATCTACCTAGACCTCTCTCTATTTTTGTCTCACCTCTCCTCCATCCATACCTCTCCCTATATCTCTCCTTTCATATCTACTTCTCTCTATCTAGTTGTCCCTCTATACCTATTTCTCTCTCCCTCCTTGCCTCCTCTCTCAATATCTCCACCTTCTTTCCCTCTCTAATTCTCTCTCTATCACCTCTCTCTATCTCTCTCCTCCCTCTCTACTCTTTTTATCTCTCCCTCCCTCCTTCTCTTTCTATCTCTCCTCT
>CM021101.1:865523654-865583908 GCA_007115665.2 Sequoiadendron giganteum
GGAAACATAGGTGAGATAAAAAGTTATGAAGGGAGAGGTAGGTAAAAAAATGGATAGGGGAGATAAATATAGGTAGAGAGGGAAGGATTTGTAGAGAGAGGAGAGACAAAGAGAAATAGAGAGGCGAGGGAGGGACAAGTGGGAAGGAGATAGAGGTGTGTGTGTGTGTGTGTGTGTGTGTGTGAGAGAGAGAGAGAGAGAGAGAGAGAGAGAGGGGATAGAGAGAGGTAGAGGGATGGAGAGGAGAGATAGAGAGTAGAGAAGGAAAGAGGTAGGGAGGAGACAAATTTGAGATATAGAGTGATGGAGGGAGAGGTGGGTAAAGAGAGAGAGAATGGAGATAAAGATAAATAGAGAGGGAAGGAGATGTAGAGAGTGGAGGGATGGTGGGAGAGGAAAGGAGGAGATAGAGGTGAGTAGGTGTGAGAGGGAGAGAGAGTGAGAGTGAGAGGAAAGAAAATTAGGGGAGAGAAGAAGGGGGAGATAGGGAAATACATTATAGAGGGAAGGGGGGAGAGATAGAGAGTAGAGAGGGAATGAGAGAGTAGGAGAGAAAGAGGGGGGAGGGAGAGAGTGGTAGGTAGTGGAGGGAGAGGTAGGTAGAGAGGGAAGGAGAGAGGGATGGATACAAGGGAGAGAGAGAAGGATGGAGAGTGAGATGGAGAGAGTGGTGAGATAGAGAGTAGAGAGGTAAGGAGATAATGAGAAATATAGATAAAGAGAGAGAGGGAGAGGTAGAAAGGGATAAGTGAGACATAGAGAGGGAAGGAGGGAAAGTGGGATAGAGAGAGAATGGTGATTTAGAGAGGAGGAAGTGAGAGGGAAGGATGGAAAGTGGGAGAGATGGAATTGTGATTTAAATAGGAGGGGGTGATAGGTAGGGATAGAGATAATGGTGAGATAAAGAGGAGAGAGTGAGAGATAAAGAGAGGGATGGAGAGATAGAGAGAGAGGTAGGTAGAGGATGGGAGAGGAGAGATAGAGAATAGAGAGGGAAATATGTATGGAAGGAGGCATATGTGAGATAGAGAGGGATGGAGATAAAGTGATAGATGGAGAGGTATGTATAGAGAGGGAAAAATAGATGAGAGATAAAGAGTAGAGAGGGGAGGGAGGGAGGGGGGAGGTGTTAGCGAGGGAGATAGAGGTTTTTGTGTGTGTGAGAGAGAGAGATATAGAGAGAGTGGTGATATAGAGAGGGGGGAGTGAGAGGGAGGGAGAGATAATTATGAGATAGAGAGGAGAGAGTTAGAGAGAAAGTGGGGGAAGAGAGGGATAGAGAGTGAGAGAGAGATGTAGGTAGAGGGAGGGGGAGGAGAGATAGAGAGTAGAGAGGGAAAGAGGTAGGGAGGGAGACATAAGTGAGATACAAAGTGATGGAGGGAGAGGTAGGTAAAGAGAGAGAGAGAGGGGATGTAAAGATATGTAGAGAGAGAAGAGATAGAGAGAAGTAGAGAGAAGAGGGAGGGAGGAAAATGTAGGGAGGAGATAGAGGGGTGAGAGAGAGAGAGGGGAGAGAGAGAGGGAGTGGAGAGATAGAGAGTATAGAGAAGGAGAGAGAAAGATGATATAACTTGTTGACTACTAAAATTTTACCTCCTAATTATTGAAATTTGAATTGCTTATTACTAAAATTTGATTAAGTCTGAAATATTTAAGATCTTCCAAAAACTAGAATTTTCATTATAATTCCTAGAGATCTAAAACCACTCTAAAAAATCATACCTATATACATGAAATATAACTTAAAGTATAAGAAAGTAAATGTCCATATGTAAATGTCAACTTATACTTAAATGTTTATTTCATGTATATAGTTTCCTTGGAAGAGAAAGAGAAAATAAAAGAGTTTAGAAAAATTCATTGCAAAAAGAAAGAGAACTCAGGTTTGTTCACTCATTGTAAAATTCAAGCCCTTTGGCATTCACCAAATTTGGCGCTCGCCAAATGGTAAAGCCATTTGGAGAGCACCAAATAGGCTTGGAATTACCAAGCCTATTTGGCAAGTGCCAAATTTGGTGAGTGCCAAATTTGGCAAGCACAATATGTCCTATTATGGTTTTTTTTCGCAATTTGGCACCGAAATTGTGTTACAGATTGGTGCGCTTACCCTATGGGTACCTTCTAAGACACGTTCCAGTAACCACAACTGAGCCTGCAGGGTATTTGATGTTTTCTCCATCTATAACTGGGGCCTCCAATTTATTTTTGGCCTCAACACAATAACACAAGTAATATTTTGTTCCCTCTTCATTGTCTTCATCTACAATAACTACATAAACATGCCTTGCATTGATATGTGTAGAAAATCTCTTGAAATTAGTCAACTTTATGAATATAGTACAAAGTAAGATAATGATATGGAATTTCAAGAACTAAGCAAGTAGATATATCACTTGGTTGAACTAGATCTAATACATGGTCAAAGTCGACCCATGATTCCATCTGTGTCAGTTCAAATGTCATCAGAGGGTGATATGTGTGAAGTGGGATAAGATAACTTGTCAACAATTTGTCAACCCACTCCCCTGACTCACAATCATTCGAGACTTGTATTGTACATGAAGAACAAAAGCATGTCATATTTTGTGTATCAATACTCCATGAACCTGCATTTGAGCTAAGGAAAGAGTGCACCTCACTCGATCATGTTAGTGTACAATAGTATTCATATGGTGCAATGTTAGTATCATCCATCAACCAAACAAATCTACAAACTAAAGATGTTCCTTCATTACCCAGACCCATCCAAGCATTATACCACTCAATGATTGTTTTTTCACCTATCAACTTTTCACTGTCTTTATACTTTAACTCTTCTCGTGCTAATGCTCTTTTCATGCATGCTCCTGCACCATCATGCTCCCCCTTTCCATGTCTGGCCTCAAAAAGGTTCCACATATGTTGAACACCTATAATGACATGCATCCAGCACAACCAATAGAACATACATGAGTTCTTGAACTATGTTGCATAGTTATCAGACCATATTATATGTCGGTTGTATTCTATGACCCTCTGATCCAAACCACTCTAGAACATCTAGAAGCAACATTGGACGAACTCTGGAGAATGTGTGCGATCATCACTAATGTAAAAGTGGTACTCCCTCAATACATTCCTTTGGTGATTTGTACTATCGAATTCATGAATAAATGCTATGTGCACAAATATCAAAACCTGTGTGGAGTTGTAATACTATGACTACACCTCATGTTGTGGCAGTAGAGTGTAGTTCTCTACAAAGTCAACCATTGATACTATGCTTCCAACTGGAAAGGTTTCCTTGCATAGCTTGAACTGTGTTTCCAACCATCAGGATCTATGGATATGCATTGCATACAACTCACACGATATATTGTCATGAAACATGGACATAAACTAGTACATTGGAATATTCTCAATAACCAAATCACACCTTTATGCTTCAAGCCCATATTTTGTAGCATATTCCATTGTTTTATACTTCCTGAACTCTACTAGTTTTTGTCCCACCTCATCTGTGCTTTCCATATGTTGACATGCTGGCATATTCTAGAAGCCACCACAATGCTCGCATGAACCATCCAAGCATTTTGTCCTATAGAATATCTGGCCATTCTCTATTTCACATAATTTTTTTGATAAGAACTCTCTTGAAGATTTTGGTGGGGATTCTATGCCACAATCCTACAAAACATCATTAGTATGAAAATCTAAATATATAGAATGATAAACATCATAATGGTTAGAAAATTCAATATGTAGTCTACAACCAAAATTAGTGAGTGTTTGATTTATCTTGAGATAAAAAGGTTTAAGAATTTAAAAAAATCTTTGAGAAATACTAATTTGAGGATAATCATTTTCAAAATTTCAAAAAAATTGGGTTTGAGTCATATCCAAAAAATGCTTTGGATGTGGCTCACGATTATGACTACTGATTCTCCTTCTTACCATATCCCTTTGAATCAGAGATGGCCTTGTGTTATTCTCCCAATACTCTTCAATTATTATTCTCAAGGATTCGATAAATTCTTTATCTTTTCTTAATAGTCTCCTCGAGAATTCCCATAATTCATTTGAATCAGTTCCCTCAATTCTTTTTCACCTTTGAATGGTCTTGATAAAGTTTTTCTACTAATACTCCTTTGTTCACTCATCTTTCTAATGAGACGAGCTCTATATGTTTGACAGCTTACCAAAGTCGATGTAATGACATGTCACGTGAAATTACTATCCTTTGAGTGTGAGGTATTACCCATACTCTCATAATTATCCATTAGATTCTTTGCAATAGTGTCTTCACTCGATGCATTCGATGTTCTCAACCCAAGAGTCTTCATGATGTTCCTATACTTTACACCCCACATCATTTCAACAAATAGTTGACATCTTGCAGTCTCATTTAGCCTTTCAAAGAATCGTTCCCAAATATTATTGGCATATCTTATACAAGTACTTGTTGAAATATTATCTTCCATGTGCTCCAAAATCTCATCATCAATATTAATCAAATACTTTGGATTTCTACACAAAATTCTAGGTGGTGTTCTCCTAGGTACATACATCTCAACATTAGGAATTTCATCAATATTCAATTGAGGTAGGGTAGATTGCGTACCTTCGATTGAGGGTGGAGAAGAAGACATACCTTGAGGTTCACATGGGAATGATGGCATACCTTCTATGTCAAATCTAAGTGATGATGTACTCTCAACTTGAGATGTGTTGGATGGTGTCCAACAATATTCACTTGCAGTAGATGGTGCCCCTCCATATTCACTTGCAGTAGATGGTGTCCATCCATATTCACTTGTGGTAGATGGTGTCCCTCCATATTCACTTGTTCTTAATGGAGTCCCTTCATATTCACTTTTAGTAGAGGGTGTGTCTCCAACTACGGTATGTGAATATGTCTTATGATGATGCTTTCTCATTCATGCATTTTGTGCTACCAATCCCTTTTCTCTTTTTGACATTTGAGGTTCCTCTTCAATTGACTTGTTTTCGTCAATTGTTTCCAATTTCTTCTTTTCACAATATGCCATCACTCTAACTCTCTCCTTTTATTTGAAGGTTTCATTCTCTTCATCTGTTAGTTTCCTCTTTTTCTTTTTCTTTGGCATGGTGGATAATTTTATCTATAGCATGGTAATGAGACAAATATTAGTTCCTAAAAAATGTATCCATTCAATTTAATTGAAAAATATATGTCATTCAAGGCTTCATTTAAATAATACTTACAATCATCCTATAAAAGAGTTAACCTAGCATAGAAAAAGGTGACATGATTGTTTTCAATTCAGAATGCCTTAAATAAAAGTGGTAACATGGAATGCCATGATTGCAAGATAGGCTCAAAATGGAAGCATGGACAAGCATACAAAATTTCAACTTATGTCATGCATATGTATACAAAATATGGAAGCATACATGGTGTGGGAGCACCATTGAATGAAAAGGGTGTTGGGCATGAATTCCTATACTGAAATTTTTAGTTTTCCATGAGATTTCAAGTGGTTTTGATATGCTAAAGTGTGTTTTGAGTTGGGGCAACGTGGTTCCTATGTTTTCCTGTGTTCTTTCTCTGTGTACGGACCTGTACAGGGTTGTGATGCCTTGAAGTTTTGGGAGATAATTTATGCATGAATTTATCTTCACTTGAATAAGGTTTTGATGCAGAGTGGAAGGGATAGAAAACACCCAAATATAATGTAAAATACCCTCTAGCACTTAGGTTTCAACAAACTTCCACAAACTATGGTGAATTAGGCACTTTTCTATCAAAAGGCTAGTAGCCTTACCCAGTAGGACAGTCAATATAAAAACCACATGGATTATTTTCAAGGAACCAAACCTATGAATTCAAACATCCTCAATGGACCCCTACAAAGTTCCAAAACCTTTCCTCTTGACTGTTAAGGCATCACTCACAATGGCCCTTTCTACCACTACTCCAAGAGGCCTAATTCACAGACCTACACCTGGGTCTTGACTATCTAGGCTCTCCCCTTCACCCCAAAGCCAAAAAAATGAACTCCTACAGGTTTTTCACACCTATTACCATCATTCCTAAGTGCCTTTCAAACAGATTCTTCAAAATAAAGCAAAAACTCACTTTTTTGCTTGTCACATGGGCTTGCCACATAGAGATGTCAAGCCAAAACATTGCACCATTTGCCTCCAAAGTTCTTGCTGCTCTCCAAGACCTCTGATACATAAAATTTAACCCTCATACCTTCCATCCCACCAATATTTTGCAATGCTATAGTGTGGGAATGGAAGATGCATCCATTTTTTGCTCAAAACCTTGATTTTGAGGGTTTTCAGACCACCCGGGAGTAAAATTAAGATATCTCCCTTATTACTCAATGAAATATCACCACTCCAACTCCCAAAGAAATCTTATTCAATTACCTTTCCAACCATTACACCTTTCAACCATAAAAAAGAACATACAGATCATACCAAGTACGGGATCAGCAAATTCTAGAGGAAAACATGGGGTTTGAGACCACCCGGTAGTAAAATGGCAATATCTCACTCAATTCTCAATGAAATCACACCATTCAAATTAAAAAAGAAAGGTTATTCAATTATATATCCAACCATTACAGTATTATAACATGAAACAACATATAAAGTCTCTACAATGCACAGGATCAGCAGTTTCTTGATGAAAAACTCAAAAACAACAATTTCTCCTTTGAAAACTCCTTCTCAACTTCTTCAACAACCTTGCCTCGACCAAGAGAGGCATATTTGAAGCCTCCTAACTCCCTCCAACTTCCTCCAACTTCCATTTTAATCAGTTGGTCGTTGTAAACACATTTAGACTTCACTTGAACACATAAATGCCTAATTAAGGCAATTTAGACAATTTTCACCAACTTGCCTACAAAGATGCTTCCAAAATATGTGAAAGGAATACAAGCCAACTAAAATGAGCAAGGTGACTCCCCTCAAGTGTCTAGATACAACAAGACATCTTTATTTTGTTAATTTACCAAAATGTACTAGACTTACAAAGGAGGATGGAGACCTTGTTTATACAAAGAGTTGGTCACCAAGACCAAAATTCCATCAAAAACTTAGGAGACCTATTACAAAGCATTGAAATGGTCCTTAGGACCTTATTCTAACACAAAAATAAGAAACAAAACATAACTAAACATTCTAGGTCCATTAGACCCATGGGTGCTCCTGCACCATACTCCCAAGCAAGAAAAAGATCTCAAGTCCTCTTTGAGATCAGGTCTTCTACAGTAGTTCCATGTTGTTTAATGTCAGTTTCAGACATCCAAGTGGCATCCTCTTCAGGTAGACCTTGCCACTTAACCAAGTACTCCTTGTAGACCTTCCTTCTAGTCCTCTTTGTCTCCTTGGTGTCTAGGATGCATTCAAGAGTCACAGGTTGGCTTGGGGGTAATTCCTTAACCCAATCTTCATCTTCCATTGGTGTTGGACCTGCTACATCCCCTGCATTCATAGAAGCTTTGAAAGGATACAAATCAGAAACATTAAAGATAGGAGAGATTGCCACCCCAGGAGGTAGCTCTATTTCATAAGCATTTTGGCCAAACTTGTGGACCACCTTGCAAGGTCCTATCTTCTTCATCATGAGTTTAGTATACTTTCCCTTTGGAAGTCTCTCCTTCTTCAAGTGAGCCATCACCAAATCTCCAACCTTGTATTGAACATCCCTCTTCTTCAAATCTGCTCTTTCTTTATACTTCTCAACATTCTTTTGTAGAGTTTCCTTCACTTGTTGATGGATATCCCTTATTGTAACAACAAAGTCCTCTCCTTGAGCACTTCTCCTATCAACTCCTTTTAGATCTCTCAATTCATAGACCCCTCTAGGGTGCATGCCATATACTACTTCAAAAGGGCTCCTACCAATGCTCCTATTCATGGAGTCATTGTATGCAAATTCAGCCTGAGGTAAAATCAGATCCCAAGCTTGTCCATGCTCCTTGGTAAGACATCTCAAGAGATTTCCCAATGATC
Organism: Sequoiadendron giganteum; assembly: GCA_007115665.2. NCBI lineage: Eukaryota > Viridiplantae > Streptophyta > Pinopsida > Cupressales > Cupressaceae > Sequoiadendron > Sequoiadendron giganteum. Next base: position 865,531,647 of record CM021101.1, read on the forward strand.
TATTCACCACTTCAGTTTGTCCATCCGTTTGTGGATGGTATGCAGAGCTAAAGGACAGATTTGTGCCAAGTTTCTTCCACAAGGTCCTCCAAAAGTGACCTATGAACTTAGAATCCCTGTCAGAAACAATACTTAAGGGCAATCCATGTATTCTAACAACTTCCTTAAAGAAGATACCTGCTATACTAGATGCATCATTTGTGCATTTACAAGGAAGAAAATGAGCCATCTTACTAAACCTATCAACCACCACAAAAACACTATCAAAACCTCTTTGTGTCCTAGGCAGTCCCAAGACAAAATCCATACTTACACTCTCCCAAGGCCTATTGGGAATGGGGAGTGGCTGATAGAGCCCTGCATTTGATGAAGTTCCCTTTGCTCTTTGGCAGATTGTGCATCCTTCCACAAACTTTCTCACATCCACTTGCAGCCTTGGCCAATAATAGTACCTCCTTACTTGTTCCAAGGTCTTATCAAGGCCAAAATGACCTCCAAGACTCCCACTGTGTTTCTCCTTTATAATATTCTCCCTCATTGAGCATTTAGGCACACACAATTGACTTCCTTTAAAGAGAAAACCATTCTGCAACAGAAAATCAGAGTATTCACCATGAAAAGTATTCAAATGCTAATCACAAACATTGTATACCTCCTTAAAATCTGCATCTTCGTGATACATGTCTTTCAATGCATCAACCCCCATGCTTTGGAGTTGAATCTCTTGCACCACAAGTGCCCTTCTATTGAGAGCATCTGCCACCTTGTTTGCTTGGCCCTTCTTATGCTTTATTGTGAATGTATAGGTTTGTAAAGACTCCACCCACTTCATGTGCCTATGGTTGAGTTTATCCTGTGCATTCAAGAAACTCAAAGCATGATTATCAGTATAGACAACAAATTTTCTAGGTAACAAGTAGTGCCTCCACTTTTTGAGGGCTTGGACCATAGCATACAATTCTAGATCATAGGAAGAATACTTCCTCTTTGCTTCATTCAACCTTTCACTAAAAAATGCAACTGGTTTGCCTTCTTGGCTCAAGACAGTCCCTATTGCTTGGTTACTAGCATCACATTCAATTGTAAAAACCTTATCAAAATCAGGGAGCACAAGTATAGGTTGCTATGCTACTCTCTTTTTCAGATATTCAAACCCTTTATCAGCCTCATTGGTCCAAGAAAACTTACCCTTGTTACCTCCTTTGATGGTGTCCAAGATGGGTGCACAAATTTGACTAAAGTTCTTGATGAACTTTCTATAAAAGCTTGCAAGTCCATGAAAGCTTCTCACATCTCCCATGGATTTTGGTGTTGGCCAAGTAAGAATAGCATCCACCTTTGAAGGATCCATCTTCAAACATCCCTTGGAGATGACAAATCCAAGGTACACTAGTTCTCCTTTCATAAATTCACACTTTTCCATGTTGATCAACAACTTCTCCTCTTGTAACCTCTTCAATACAATGTCAAGGTGCTTTAAATGTTCTTCTTTAGACCTACTAAACACAAGAATATCATCTAGATAAACCACAATAAACTTTCCAATGAAAGGTCTCAATACCTCATTCATAAGGCGCATAAAGGTGCTAGGGGCATTTGACAACCCAAAGGGCATCACCAACCATTCATAGAGGCCCTCATTAGTCTTAAAATTTGTCTTCCATTCATCCCCCTCTCTAATCCTTATCTGATGATAACCGCTTTTCAAATCAATCTTGGAAAAGTAGGATCCCCCTGCTAGGCAATCCATAAGGTCCTCCATTCTTGGCATTGGGAACCTATATCTGATTGTGATCCTATTAATGGCTCTTGAATCAGTGCAAAGCCTCCAATTCCCATCCTTCCTTGGTGCTAGGACAGTAGGAACAACACATGGGCTCAAACTCTTTCTCACTAGCCCCTTATCCAACAAATCTTGCACTTGTCTTGCAATCTCCTCATTCTGAGTAGGTGTCATCTTATATGTAGCCTTATTGGGCAATGTAGCCCCTGGAATCAGATCAATATGGTGGCTTATATCCCTAATGGGAGGTAGGGAACTAGGTAGTTCATTTACTATTATGTCCTTGTAGCTTTCCAACAACTCTTGGACCTCTCTAGGTGCATCTTTCTCCTTCTTTGTGGGCAGATCTGCTTCGCTCTTTGGCTTCATAATCAGGAAGAATCCTCTTCCTCCACTTTCCTTTAAGGTCTTCATGAACTCCTTCTCACCCACCATCAAAACACTAGGCCCTTCATGCTTTGCCTTGTCTTCTTCTATGAGAGGTGTGAGGTTGTAAGCCACCCCATCCTTCACAATGGAGTATGTATTCTTCTCCCCATCATGCTTGGCCTTCCTATCAAACTGCCAAGGCCTCCCAAGCAGCAAGTGGCACACATCCATAGGGATGATGTCACATAGGATCTTGTCCTTGTATGACCCAATGTTGAATTCTACCCATACTTGCTCATTCACCAATACCTATTGTCCTTTACTAAGCCATGAAAATTTGTATGGGTTAGGGTGAGAAATCCTTTTCAAATTCAATTTTCCTACCATCTCAATTGAAGCAAGATTATCAGTTGATCCTGAGTCCACTACTATCTTACACACCTTACCTTGTACCTTGCAATTGATTATGAAGAGTGCCTTCCTTTGTGGGGGTTCTTCAGGGATTGGTGCCTTGAGCAATGCTCTCCTAATCATCAAATTCTCTCCAACTTCTGATGTGAGGTTTACTGCAGGTGATGTCACACTTTCTTCATCTTCATGTACCAATTGATTCCTCCTCTCTCCACCATGAGATCTTGATCCTTTCTTTTCAGGGCATTTGAAGGATGGATGCCCAGGCTGGTTGCAAGTGTAAGATCTCCCTGAAAACTAATTGGAACTTCTCCCTCCATTAAATCTGCCTCTACCATTGTGTCTCCTACCCCTGAATCCCCCTCTGTTGCTTGAGTCTCCACTTGATTCATTAGGATTAGATTCCTCTTGATGTTTTTGGTACTGATTTCTGCCCCCAAAACTACCTCTACCTTTGAAATTCTTGCCTCTTCCTCTACTTTGCTGCTCTTGTTTCCTTCTTATCTTCTCTTCAGCCTTATATGCAATTTGTATGCAATCCTCCATGGTCTTGGGGAAAACCAAACTGATCTCATCTTGTATGTTTAGCCTTAGGCCATTGATATACCTGGACACTCTTTCATTCTCAGTCTCCACATGATCACATCTCATGCTCAACTTGAAGAATTGTTCAGTGTATGATGAAACATCCATGTCTTTTTGCTTCAGATTCTGCCTCTTTTTGAACTCCTGCACCTCATAGTCATTAGGAAGGAATTGTGCCTTCAACCTATGCACCATCCTATCCCATGAGTTGATCATTGACTTACCCATCTTCACCCTTTCTCCTTACATGAAATTCCACCATGTCAAGGCGGATCCCTTCAACTTTGTTTTGGCAAACTTTACCTTCTTATTCTCTGCCATTTCTTTATATTCAAAGTAATTATTCAATGCCTCTACCCACTCTAACACTTCTTCCACATCCATTTTTCCACTATACACCGGCAGATCCATCTTCACTTCAGAGGACTCTCCTCTAGATGCTTGCAATGCTTTAATGATTCTTCTCTCATGAGAGGGTATCTCTTCCCCCTAAGGGTTCTCTTCACCTTCTTCACCCTCTAGCTCTTCTTCATAGGAACTCTCTTCCTCAATGGCCACTCCTCTCCTTCTGGTCACTGCATTTAAGGCCTCTATCTCTTCTCTCAAGGCCTTCAACTCCTTTGCAACCACCGGTCCAGCTTTTGGAGGCATGATGACTTCCATTCAACAACTACCTACAATCAGGCTCTGATACCACTATGATGCAGAGTGGCAGGGATATCAAACACCCAAATATAATATAAAATACCCTCTAGTACTTAGGTTTCAACAAACTTCCACAAACTATGGTGAATTAGGCACTTTTCTATCAAAAGGCTAGTAGCCTTACCCAGTAGGATAGTCAATATAAAAACCACATGGATTATTTTCAAGGCACCAAACCTATGAGTTCAAACATCCTCAATGGATCCTTACAAAGTTCCAAAACCTTTCCTCTTGACTGTTAAGGCATCACTCACAATGGCCCTTTCTACCACTACTCCAAGAGGCCTAATTCACAAACCTACACCTGGGTCTTGACTATATAGGCTCTCCCCTTCACCCTAAATCCAAAAAAATGAACTCCTACAGGTTTTTCACACCTATTACCATCATTCCTAAGTGCCTTTCAAACAGATTCTTCAAAATAAAGCAAAAACTCACTTTTTTGCTTGTCACATGGGCTTGCCACATAGAGATGTCAAGCCAAAACATTGCACCATTTGCCTCCAAAGTTCTTGCTGCTCTCCAAGACCTCTGATAAATAAAATTTCACCCTCATACCTTCCATCCCACCAAGATTTTGCAATGCTATAGTGTGGGAATGGAAGATGCATCCATTTTTTGCTCAAAACCTTGATTTTGAGGGTTTTCAGACCACCCGAGAGTAAAATTAAGATATATCCCTTATTACTCAATGAAATATCACCACTCCAACTCCAAAAGAAAGCTTATTCAATTAACTTTCCAACCATAAAACAGAACGTACAGATCATACCAAGTACGGGATCAACAAATTCTAGAGGAAAACATGGGGTTTGAGACCACCCGGTAGTAAAATGGCAATATCTCACTCAATTCTCAATGAAATCACACCATTCAAATTCCAAAAGAAATTTTATTCAATTATCTATCCAACCATTACAGGATTATAACATGAAACAACATATAAAGTCTGTACAATGCACGGGATCAGCAGTTTCTTGATGAAAAACTCAAAAACAACAATTTCTCCTTTGAAAACTCCTTCTCAACTTCTTCAACAACCTTGCCTCGACCAAGAGAGGCATATTTGAAGCATCCTAACTCCCTCCAACTTCCTCCAACTGCCATTTTAATCAGTTGGTCGTTGGAAACACATTTAGACTTCACTTGAACACATAAATGCCTAATTAAAGCAATTTAGACAATTTTCACCAACTTGCCTACAAAGATGCTTCCAAAATATGTGAAAGGCATACAAGCCAACTAAAATGAGCAAGGTGACTCCCCTCAAGTGTCTAGATACAACAATGCATCCTTATTTTGTTAATTTACCAAAATGTACTAGACTTACAAAGGAGGATGGAGACCTTGTTTATACAAAGAGTTGGTCACCAAGACCAAAATTCCATCAAAAACTTAGGAGACCTATTACAAAGCATTGAAATGGTCCTTAGGACCTTATTCTAACACACAAATAAGAAACAAAACATAACTAAACATTCTAGGTCCATTAGACCCATGGGTGCTCCTGCACCAGGTTTGGTGTCTTAATACCATTTTAGAAGAGATTTTCAGTCGTTTCTCTAAGTCTGCCTTGTTTTGACAGTGTAAGGGTTTGAGGCTATAATGTATTGATTTTCATGAATCCACCCACTATTATTGATTTTTAACTCTATGGATTGGTGTGTAACATAATAATGTACATGCCAAATGTGTTTGGGATTCTCGAAGAGCATGGATTTGGTTGGTGGAGTGATGCACTAGGCTGGCTAGAGCATAGTTCTTTGTGAAAGTGAATAACCATGATGGTGATTCTGAAAACTAATGAGTGTAATGGCATTGTGAGTGTTTGATAAGTTTTTTCAAAGGTATTGGAAGGTGTTTGGGCCCTTGGGAGGAATGGGAGAGGCTGGGAGTTGTGAAATCCTTGAAAAACCCTTGTTTTTGCTTGTGTTTTGGAGGGTTTCTTGGGATAGTAGGGTAATGAACTCATGTGGGAAAAGTAATCATGAAATTGGTGGTTTGGTATCATGAAAATTGATTATCCTCAGTGTTTGAGTGGAAACCTCACCTTTAAAAGGTACTTCCTTTGCAAATTTGGGGTAATTGGGAAGCCTTTTGCTAGGTAGGGTTATTGGAAGTCAAACATAGTCCAAAGATGTTACCCTTGGTTCTGATGTATGTTGTGTGCCTAGAACTAGGTTGATGCATAGTGGTGGGAACCCAAGATACGAATTGACACAACTTCTCTAAAATATGCCAACCAAGACATCAACCTTCAATTAACTCAACAAGACAACTAGGTTACGTATCAACCATGAATCTTCGTTATGAATCCAAATTGAAATTTGATGTAGGAAAAGAGTGTCAAAACCTTCAAGATGTTAGTATCTTGAAATTCAACCACCTAAAAAAAGAAGATCAAAAAAACTCTTCTAAAAACCACTTTTGACCTGAAATTGCCTTGTAGGCTTCACAAACCAGTTTTAGGGATTTTTCTCCCAAAACACCTGTCAAAAAAACAATTGATCTAGATATCCATTTCAGTGGTATGAGACATATAAAAATTCCAGATATTACTCTTTTAAGATACTTTCCTCAAAATGACAAAATTTACTATTTTAGGGCCCAAATTAGCCAATTTTACAAAGGGACCCCCTCAAGAACCCACTACCAGGCCTCCATGACCAAAAAAAATCTTGTCTTAGGTCTCAAAAATAACAATTATCAATGTTCGAGGACCCAAATTACTCATTCCATCAACAAATTTCAAAACCCTCTCTAGAACCTAGGAAAAAAGGGTTTTTAGGCCTCCTTACTGAAACTTTACCTTCTAGAACTTCCCAATTCAAATCAACTACCTAGACACCTCTGTATAGGTCCCCACAATCTTAAGGAACCCTCATCTACCCTATAGAAATTCTGCACCCCTCTTTCTTAGGTCTATGCCATTGTTTTCTATGAGAAAATAGGGTATTTCCACTTAAACCAACATCATTCATGAGGAAACTTTAAAAAAAATATTCTCTACTCCTAAGAACATCCTAAGTACATCCTACATGGTCACTCTACTGAGTCACAGAGAGAACAATAGGTGGGATGCCATCTAAGAAATGAAATTTCCCTAAAACCCTTGACTGTCCAAGAACCCAATTTCTAGAAATTTATGAATTTCAAGCATAAAGTTCAATGAAAACCTCTTCAAAGGGAGCCAAATGAAAGTAGGAACATTCCTTTATTTAATAATATCAATTTCACACCATTACTAATCCTATACAGATCGTACAGGGTCTGTAAACACACAAAAAGTAGTGAGATCTTGAAAAAAATAGTGGATAAAGGTTGGTAGTTACCTTCCATGATTTGTTGTTATTTTTCTATGTAAGTTGCAACACTGAGTTCTTAAATTAGTGAATCATGAACGAATTGAATGGTTCTTAGTTTATAATCAGCTTTATGCTATGTTACAATGAATTTTATGATGGTTAATCTATTTTTGAGTCTGGCAAAGAGTTGAAACCAAGTTCTAATGTTTTGTGAAAATATGAAATCAAGTGAAATTGAAGGATTTTGATGAAACTATGATTGAGTCATTGGTTGATCTTCTTCAATTTAAGTTAGGGTCAGAAGTACCCTTGATGATTTGTGGATCCTGGTAGATTCTCTGCATCAGGTTTAAAATGGTAATTGGCAAGATTATATATTTGTGTAATTTAAAATGTGCATTGGCAACGCAAGGTTATAATGACAAACAAACAATGATCAACATGGAATATGCAAAATAAAAAAAATGAAAGAAATCCATAATAGAATGAAAGAAAATATGTAAATAATTCACATACCTAAAAACCAGACCTTCAAATGGAGGAGTTCAACCTAGTTATGTAGCCTTAGCTTCTTCTTTCTTCAAACTCCACAACAATTTGACTTGTTCAAAATATTGTTCCCCTCCAAACTTCAATTGTATATCAGTTTTCAATGGAATTCAAACTTCAATTCATATTATATGTATTTCAATGTGGAAACTCTGCTATTTCATGTAAAGGTGGTAGAAAGATCATGGAAAAGGTGGAAAAATGTGAAAAACATTCTTGCACACTTCACAACATCATCAAAAAGATACTTTTTTTCAAAGCATGCATACAACCAGGAGAATATGCAGACTGCGAGCCTTGACATCACGCGTATATTGAGTTTTTTTACCGATTTTAGTGGAATGCAAAACGTGCTCGTGTTATAAAATGAGCGCATTATTTATTGCTAAAATGGTAACATCTCTACTTCTTCAAAAAGAGCATGCGTTATATGAAATATGGTTTTCTTAATATATTTCTTTTCTCCCTCTTTTTCTAGACCGTCTATCCTAATTCTATATCTCCCCCCTGTACCCTTATAGTAGAGGAGATAGAGGTGAGTGTGTGTGTGTGAGAGAGAAAGAGAGAGAGAGGTAGGGGGAGATTGGGAGAGAAAGAGAGAGTGGGAGAAAGAGAGAGTGGGAGAGAAAGAGGGAGAGAGAGGGAGAGAGGGAGAGAGGGAGGGAGAGAGGGAGGGAGAGGGAGAGAGAGAGGGAGAGGGATAGGGTAGAAAGAGATGGTGGGAGAGATGGAGATAGATAGGGAGGGAGAGAGGGGGAGAGAGGGGAAAAGAGAGAGTGGGAGAGTGGGAGAAGGAGAGAGTGGTAGAAAGATAGAGTGGGAGGGAAAGAGGGGGAGAGTGGGAGAAAAAGAGAGTGGGAGAGAAAGAGGGGTAAAGGGAGGGAGAGGGAGTGGGAGAGAAAGATGGAGAGGGAGAGAGAGGGAGAGGGGGAGAAAGAGATAGTGGGAGAGAGGGAGGGAGAGATGGGGAGAGTGGGCGAGTGGGAGGGAAAGAGGGGGAGAGTGGGAGAAAGAGAGAGTGAGAGAGAGGGAGATAGGGACAAAGAGGGAGAGGGGGAGAAAGAGATAGTGGGAGAGATGGAGATATAGAGGGAGGGAGAGATAGACTGAGAGAGAGATAAAGGGTAGAGGGTTAAGAGTTTAAATGGTTAAGAGATAGAGGGTAGATGGAGATAGTGTGAGAGATGGATACCCCTATACCCTCTTAATCCCTCAACCCTCAACCCTCAACCCTTAAACTCTTAAACCCTAATCCCTCAACCATTATACCCTCTTAATCCATCAACCCTCAACCCTCAACCCTTAAACCATAATAACTCAACCCCTATACCCTCTTAATCCCTCAACTATCAAATATCAACCCCTAAACCCTAATCCCTCAACTCCTATACCCTCTTAATCTCTGAACCCTAAACCCTTAAACCCTAATCCCTCAACCCCTATACCCTCTTAATCCATCAACCGTCAACCCTCAACCATTAAATCCTAATCCCTCAACCCTCAACCCTCAAAAATTAAACCATAATCCCTCAACCCCTATACCATCTTAATCCTCAACCTCAACCTTTCAACCCTTCAATAATCCCTCAGCCCTATACCCTCTTAATTCTCAACCCTCAAACCTCAACCCTCAACCCTTAAACCCTAATTCATAAACCCCTATAGCCTCTTAATCCATCAACCCTCAACCCTCAACCCTTAAACCCTAATCCCTCAAACCCTATACCCTCTTAATCCCTCAACCCTCAACCCTCAACCCTCAACCCTCAACCCTAATCCATCAACCCCTATAGCCTCTTAATCCATCAACCCTCAAACCTCAACCCTTATACCCTAATCCCTCAGCCCTTATAGCCTCTTAATCCCTCAACCCTCAACCCTCAACCCTTAAACCCTAATCCCTCAACCCATATACCCTACTAATCCCTCAACCCCTATACCCTCTTAATCCATGAACCCTCAACCCTCAACCCTTAAACCATAATCCCTCAAACCCTATATCCTCTTAATCCCTCAACCCTTAAACCCTAATCCATCAACCCTTATACCCTCTTAATCCCTCAACCCTCAACCCTTAAACCCTAATCCCTCAACCCCTATACCCTCTTAATCCATGAACCCTCAACCCTCAACCCTTAAACCACAATCCCTCAACCCCTATACCCTCTTAATCCCTCAAATCTCAACCCTCAACCCTTAAACCCTAATCCCTCTAGCCCTATACCCTCTTAATCCCACAACCCACAACCCTCAACCCTTAAACCCTAATCCCTCAACCCTTAAACCATAATCCCTCAACCCTCAACACTCAATCCTTAAACCCTAATCCATCAACCTCTATACCCTCTTATTTTGTCAACCCTCAACCCTCAACCCTTAAACCATAATCCCTCAACCCTTAAACCATAATCACTCAACCCTTATACCCTCTTAATCCCTCAACCCTCAACCCTCCACCCTTAAACCTTAAACCCTCAACCCTCAACCCTCAACCCTTAAACCCTAATCCCTCAACCCTCAACCCTCAACCCTCAACCCTCAACCCTCAACCCTTAAACCCCAATCCTTCAACCCCTATAGCCTCTTAATCTCTCAACCCTCAAACCTTAACCCTTAAACCCTAATCCCTCAACCCCTATAGCCTCTTAATCCTTCAACCCTCAACCCTTAAAAATATAATCCCTCAAACCCTATACCCTATTAATCCATGAATCCTCAACTCTCAACCCTTAAAGCCTAATCCCTCAAACCTCAACCCTCAAACCTTAAACCCTAAGACCTCAACCACTGTATCCTCATAATCTCTCAACCCTCAACCCTTAAACCCTAATCCTTGAACCCCTATACCCTCTTAATCCCTCAACCCTCAACCCTCAACCCTTAAACCCTAATCCCTCAACCCCTATACCCTCTTAATCTCTCAACCCTCAACCCTCAACCATTCAACCCTAATCCCTCAACCCCTATACCCTCTTAATTCCTCAACCCTCAACCCTTAAACCTAATCCCTCAACCCCTAAACCTTGAACCCTTAAACCCTAACCCGTAAACCCTCTACCCTAATCCCCCAACCCTTAAACCCACTTAGTAAACTCTCTACCCTAATCCCTCAACCCTCTTGACCCTTAAACCGTCAATCCTTAAACCCTTAAACACTCAACCCTAAACCCTCGACCCTCAACCCTAAACCCTTAAACCCTAAACTCTTAAAACCTCAACCCTCAACCCAATAATCTCTACCCTAAACCCTAATCCCTCAAACCTTACACCGTTAAATCTAAGAAAACTCTCTACCCTAATCCCTAAACTCTCAACCCCTATAACATCTACCCTATATATTGGACCCTCAACCCTAATCCCTTGACCCTATACCCTATACCCTCAACCCAGAACCTTACACCCTCAATCCTCAACCCTCAATTGTTAAATCCTAAGTGCTTAAACCCTCTAACCTCTACCCTCTACCCTATACATTAAACCCTCAACCCTCAACCCTTAATCCCTCAACCCTCAATCCTTTAACCCTAAACCCTCAACTCCTATACCCTCTACCCCTTACATTGGACCCTGAACCTAATATTTCAACCGTATACCCTGAAACCTATACCCTAAACCCTCAACCCTCAACCAAGTAAACCCTTAACCCTAAACCCTTAAACCTAAACCCTTAAACCTTCTACCTTGTACTCTCAACCAAATACCCTCTACCATCGACCCTATTCCCTCAACCCTCAAACCTTAAACCCTAATACCCTAAAAACCATCAACCCTATAGGTCCTCCACCCTAATCCCTCAATGCTATAACCTCAACCCCTATCACTTTATCTCTATCTATACATATCACCCCTCCCTCCCTCCCTCCCTCCCTCCCTCCTACCCTCTCTAATTGTCTCTATCTACCGTCTCCCTATTTCTACGTACCTCTCATTCAATCATTCCCTACCACCCTCTCTTGCTCCCTCTTTCCATATCTCTCTATGTCCCTCCCATTCTATCTCACTCTCTCCCACTCCCTCTCTCTCCATCTCTCTCATGTCTCTCCCTCCCACCCCCTCTCTCTCTCAGGTCTCTCCCTTTGGCAACCTACCTAGGTAACTCTCTCTTTGTCTCTGTCCCCTCTATCTCTCTATCCCTCCCACCCTACCTAGATAAGTCCCTCTCACTCTGACCCCCTATTTCTCTACCTCTATTAGGTCACTCCCTCTCTCAGGTCTCTCACTGACACTACCTCTCTCTCCTACTCCCTCTCTCTCACACTCCCTCTCACTACCTATCTCTCAAGTCTCTCACTCTCACCCCCCTCACACTCTCATGTCTCTCCCTTTGGAACCCTACCTACATAACTCTCTCTTTCTCTTCATCTCTTTATCTCTCTGTCTCCCACCCTCTATCCCTCCCACCCTACCTAGCTAAATACCTCTCACTCCAACCCCTTATCTCCCACTCCCTTTGTCTTAAACTTTCACTTCCACCCTCTCTCCATCTCTCCAGACTCTCTCTCTAAATTCTCCCTCTGTAAATACACACATACTTACATACATACAAGCATAATACATATGTACATACAATCCTACATCCATAAAAGCATACATACATACATGTGTAGATACAATATTACATACATACAAGCATACATACAATATACATGCATTGATACATATAGACATAAGTACATACATACATGACATACAAGCATACATGTACATACACACATACCAATATATCAACATACATTCAATATATTGGAATTTAACATAAAGAAGGACATCATGCGAGCACGTTATAATGTGCTTGTGTTATGTCTTAGTTGACATGTTTCCCGCAGAAGAAAAAACATGTCAAAACTGAGATATAACATGAGCGCGTTATAGCGCGCTCGTGTTATATCTTTCTTTGGGAATTCCTTAGACTTGGGATTGGTATTTGCCTTGGAATACCAACCCAAAGGATTGGAGGGAATTCCCAATGACCAGAGACATGTTTTTTAAAAATCTACCATATTTCACATAATCGAGTTCATGCTCACCATCAAGATTTCACATGGTTCAATATCGAAAAAATCGAACACATGGGTAATGTTGGGTTCTCTCTTAGCTATCCAACAATTTTTTTTTTCACTTTCTGAAAATGTTAAGCCTTTCATCCTTAATTTCTTTTATTTGTATGTCTTTTTTTTGCCAAAAAATAGTGTTTGGTATTTTTTCATTATAAATTAATCATTCATTGAATTTTCAAATACATTACATTTTTAGAAACTAGACTCCATTCTACATATTTTTAAAAAAATAATTAAATAAAAAATTAGTTTCCAAAATTTGTAGGGGTAGCATGATCAAAATTCTATTTGTCAGGAAGTGTCCACTTCAAAAATTAGTAAAATATCAAATATTCATTAAACAATTATCAAAAAAATCATGCATCAACTACATACTATTAGCTAACTTTTGACTATTGTGATTTTAAAAATACTAAAAAAAAGTTCATCGTACAAGGGTTGTACAAGAGTTGCTATGTTATTTTTTTTTGACAAAAACAACACCAATTTGTGTAAGTCCCTCTTTTAAACCCCTTAATCTCAACCATTTTAAAAATAAATTAGTAGTTTAGAAAGTAGACTCAGAACACTTGAATCCTTGTTTTTGTTCCATCTCAAAATTTTGAGTGTAACTATCCTCAATTTCATGTCGAAGGTCAGTTTTTTCTGATTTCAAAAAAAATTTGTCCACTTAAGTCCCCTTTTTGGGAAAAATCTTGGTGCAGTTACCCCATATAAAATTTGAAATGGGATTTTCCCAACACTTCTATTAAGAGATTCATTATATGCAAACTCAGCTTGGGGAAGAACCAAGTGTGGTGCAGTCACGACAGGAAGGTCCTCAAAGAGAACAATCCAGGTCATGCAGCTAGAGTAACACAACAAAAGCAACACAAAATCTGGAGGAAAATGAAAATAAAGACATTCTTATTATCATGAAATTCAATTGCATATAGTCAGCCACATCCAGACGTACATATTCGGCTCACAAGCCTGATACAACATGTTCAAAATACAATGCTCATATATGTGAGAAAAAAATCTTACATATGAAACTCTATATACATCCTAATCTACTTCATATTAATTCGCTTCCATTCTTATGATTCATTAAAATATTTATATCATATCTATGGGTCGAGAAACATCCGGGTTAGCCAAAGATCATTACAATCTCCGATGAAGAAAATGTAACATGTGCAAGAACAGGTTGGCCTCAAATATAAATTCTTCCATAGTAGATGTGCATGATGAATTTTGGACCTAAGATTAAGGTCGGGGACACTCCATGGAACATATAGAAACACACTATGAGGATCCACAAGTTACAGGAAGGATAAATGATCGATCAAACTAGTTGTTATGTTTTGAAATTATTCTGGGGCCAGTTCAAAAACTGTCACTCAATCCAGAAGCGATAAATTTTTGGAAAAAGATCCAATCGAGCTAAAAACTTTGAATAAGGAAATTTAAAATGTCCACAATGAAACCTTAGGTACGTGAGATCTAGTGAGAGAAAATGAAGAAATACTGGATCTACCAACTTGAGCAAGAACAAGAACAAAACAAGAACAAAACTAAATGAAAATATTTTTGGTTAATGCAAGATTTCCAAGAACCAAGCATGCTCCTGCATTAGAAATTCGAGGTTAATGAAAAGTGAGTCCCTCAATTTTCTAGGGACAAAGGAAAGCCAAGACAATCTACCTCAGCCTGGGAAATCCAAGAAGAATCCTCCACTAGTCTACCTTTCCATTTCACTAGATATTCTTTGTAGTGTCTACCACGAGTCTTTCTCCCATCTCTAAAATCCAAAATCTCTTTTATCCCTTCTGATTGTTGTTTAGGAAGTTGTTCTTCCAATTTTGCTTGACTATCTTCACTGAATTTTTCTTTATTGTATTGATGTAGACCTTCAATGTTGAATATAGGTGATACACCCATGTCATATGGTAACTCTACTTCATATGCATTTCCTGAATCAAACTTCTTCAAAATCCTATAGGGTCGAAACTCCCTCATCTTGAGCTTACTGTATGTGCCAATTGAAAATATTTCCTTCCTCAAATATACAATTACTTCATCTCCAACTTTGAACTCCTTATGTATTCTCTTTTCATCTGCTCATTCCTTATACTTTCAGTTCATATCTTCTAATTGTTACTTTACTTGAGTATGCACTTTCTTCATATGTTCTGCAAATTCCTCTACTTCTGCACTCTTTTTATCTTCTTTACTGATGTCTCACAATTCTGATATACCTCTAGGATGAACTCTAGTAACAATATCAAAAGGTGTCTTTCTTGTACTCCTAATCACTAAACTATTGTAGGGAAACTCTGCTTGTGCAAGGGCTAAATCCCAACTTCCAATCCTCTCGCCAACCAAACATCTTAGCAAATTTCCCAAACTCTTGTTCACTACTTTTGTTTGTCCATCAGTCCATGAGTGAAAAGTAGAAATGAACATCAAATATTTCTTCAACTTCTTCCAAAGAATCCTCCAAAAGTAACCAACAAACTTTGTATCTCTATCTAAAACAATACTCCTAGGTAATCCATGCAATCTGACCACTTCCCTGAAAAAAAAGTCTGCTACATGTACTACATTTGTTGTCTTCTTATAAGGTATGAAATGTGTCATCTTGGAAAATCTATCTACCACCATAAATACAAAATCATTATCTCTCAGTGTCTTTGGCAAACCAAGTATGAAATCCATACTGATATCTTACCAATGCCACTATTTTATCAATTCCAAAGTGTCCTAATAATCCTCCACTATGTTTCTCTTTTACCAAGTTGTCCCTTATTGAAATTTGGGGTATACACAACTTATTTCCTATGAACAACATACCTTCCTGAATGAAATAATCCAACCACTGACTTCTATCCTCCAAAACTGGTTCTTTACATGCTCTCCAAGGTTTTGCAAAATACGGGTCTTCCTCATACAAGTTCTTCAATTCATAAAATCCTAATACTTCCACTTTCATTTGTGTCAATAAATTCCTTCTCCTACTCAAATTATCAACATCTCTATTTGACTTTCCACTCCTATGTTTCAAAAAAAAAGTATAACTTTGCAATAATTCCACCCATCTCATGTGTTTCTAATTTAAGCATGAAACTCCTGATCATACACTGAATACATTTTCCTTGCATCATTCAACTTCTCACTAAAATAAGCTACTGGTCTTCCTTCCTAACTTAATACTACTCCAATTGCATTTGCAGTTGCATCACAGTCTACCTGAAATACTTTACTAAATTTTGGTAAAGCCAACACACGCTGCTCAGTCACCTTCTATTTTAACAACTCAAAACTTTTGTCTACTCCAGATGTCCATCAAAAATCCTTCCTATCTCCTCTCATTGTTTCTATCCTAGGGCTCCAAATAGAACTAAAATTCCTAATGAATTTTTGGTAGAAACTATCCAATCTATGGAATGATCTTACCTCTCCAATGCTTTTAGGTGTAGGCTATTCAACAATAGCTCTTACCTTCTCATGATCCATCTTCAATCCATTAAAATATATCACAAACCCAAGATATACCAATTCATCCTTCATAAAAATACACTTCTTGATGTTTATCAACAACTTCTCTTCTCTCAACCTCTACAAAACTTGTCTTATATGAAACAAATGATCTTCTCTAGTCTTACTGAAAATTAAGATGTCGTCCAAGTCGACAATTAAAAAGTTACCCAAGAATTTTTTCAATAAATCATTCGTCAACCTCATGAAAGTACTCGGTGCATTTGTTAGTCCAAAAGAAATCACCAACCACTCATATAATCCTTCATTTGTCTTGAATGTTGTCATCCATTCATCCCCTTCTTTGATTTTGATATGATGATATACACTCTTCAAATATATCTTTGTAAAGTATTTAGCTCCACTCAAACAATCCATAATCTCATCCATCTGAGGCAAAGGAAATCTATACTTCATTGTGCTCTTGTTTATGGCTCTAGAGTTTGTACACATCCTTCATTCCCCATCCTTCTTAGGTGCTATCACTGTAGGTACTACACAAGGGCTCAAGATTTATTTGATCAAACCTTTTCTTAAAAACTCTTGCACTTGTCTATTCAATTCCTCATTCTATGTTGGTGTCATCTGGTGTGCTACTTTATTAGGCAAAATAGCTCCATTAATTAGATCCATGCAATGACGAATACTCCTTATAGGTGGAAATCCATCAGGTACATTATCTGAAATGATAGCTTCATATTTTGTCAGCAATTCCTTTATCTCCCTAGGTTGTCCTTCTACATACTTCAAATCTTCCACCTTCTTAGGCACCAAGGCATAAAATATTTTCTCATGTCTGAGTCCATCCATAAATATCCTTCCATCAACCAAACAAATTCTAGCATTCATACAAACTTCAAATTTAGGAACATCCTCCAAGGGTAACAAAATCTGCTTCATCCCATTAGCAACAATACTATATATGTTATTCCTTCCATCATGAATATCCTGTCTATCATACTGGCAAGGTCTTCCCAGAAAAATATGGCATACATCCATAGGAATGATATCACACAAAATTTCATCATGATAATTTCCTATCTTCAATTTCACCAAACATTGTTCACTTACTAGTATCTTATCCTCATCTTGAATTCAAGCTATTTGTTAGGGCTTAGAGTGTTTCAATATTTCCAACTTCAATTTGGTCACCATTTCTTTAGAAGTTAGGTTCTCTAACCTTCCACTATAGATGATTACTTTACAACATTTATCAACTACCTTGCATCTGGTTCAAAACATTTTTTTTCTCTACAATGGTTCCTTTTCCAATTCATTTTGACACAATACTCTCCTATTCGCCAACACTTCTCCTTCTTCTGGTTGATTAGGTGACCCAACATGATTCTCCTCAATAAAGGCTATTATTCTATTTTTCTTGGTCTTTCTTCTTGTCTCTCCCTATTTGTATTGAAAGGCTCTATGTACTTCTCCACCACATTTGAAACAAGTTCCCCTGAATACTCTTTTCTCTTGTTCTATATCCTTCATTTTGGTAACCACCATATCCTCCTCTTCTGTAAGATTTTCCATCATCTCTTCAGTGTGAATTCTCATTCTCACTAACTTCCTTATCCTTGTTATGATTTGGAAAATATCCTCTTCCTCCTCCAGTGAAATTTATTCCTCTTTAAAATCTTCCACCTCTTTATCTCTGTCTCTCCTCATGTATTTTTTTAGCTTCTCTTATGCTTTTAGGGCACATTGATATGCTTCCTCCATGCTTAGCAACTTAATCAGACTGATCTAATCTTGTATAGACAACCTTAAACCATTTACATATCTGGATACTTTCTCAATCTCATCCTTTGAATGTCCAGATCTAATGTTCAACTTATAGAACTCCTCAGTATACTCTGTCACACTTTATTCCTTTTGTTTTAGGTTCTACAACTTCTTAAACAAACTGATCTGATAGTCAATAGGCATGAATTTTTCCTTCAACTTATTCACCATCTAATCCCATGATCTTATCTTCTCCTTTACTTTTATTTGCCTATCTTTCTACAAATTTTCCCACCAAAGGGATTCATGCCCTCTCAACTTTGTGAAAGAAATTTTCACCTTCTTATCTTCTGGGGTACCTTCAAAATCAAAGTAATTCTCCATCTCTGTTATACAATCTAGTAATTCATTGGAATCCAACTTACCATTATATTTTGGTGGATTGAAATGCGGTTTAGTGTTTACTATGGTTAGGGATCTTATGAACCTCTCTTCTCCCTGATCAAGGCTAGGTTGCTCTTCTCTTACAACTTCTTCTTGTTCTTATACTTCTTCATCACTCACATCATCAATTGGTTGACCTCTCCTCAGGTCCATTTCAATTGCTTCCAATCTAGCAACAATTCCTCTCAACATCTCTATTATAGTTGGCTCTGCATTTCCACGCACTCCATTTCCTCTACCATTCCTTCCCACCATCTTTACACAAGTCTTCTACAACTGTAGGTCAGATCCTTAGTTCTCCAACCCACAAAAAATCTTCAAAAATACTATGGAAACTCTGATGATCTCGCAAGGAACAAATCTCGCTCTGATACCAGTTTGGTGTAGTCATGGTAGGAGGGTCCTCAAAGAGAAAAATATGGGTCATGTAGCTAGAGTAACACAACATAAGCAACACAAAATCTAGAGGAAAATTAAGATAAAGACATTCTTATTCTCATGAAATTCAATTACATATAGTTGGCCACATCCGGGCATACAGATTTGGCTCACAGGTCTGAAACAACATGTTCAAAATACAATGCTCATATATGTGAGTGAAAAATCTTATAGATCAAACTCTATATACATCCTAATATACTTCATCTTAATTCACTATCATTCTCATGATTCATTACAAGATTTATATCATATCTACGGGTTGGGAAACATCTGCATTGGCCAAAGATCATTATAATCTTTGATGAAGAAAATGTAATGTGTTCAAGAACAGGTCGGCCTCAAATCTAAAATTATTCCACAGTAGATGCACATGATGAAGTGTGGAAATAATATTAAGGTTGGTGACACTCCATGGAATAGATTGAGACACACTATGAGGATCCACAAGTTATGAGAAGGATCCACGATCAATAAAACTAGCCATTATGTTTTTAAATTATTTCGGGGCTAGTTCCAAAACTGTCACTCAATTCGAAAGCGATAACTTGCCAAAAAAATATCCAATCGAGCTGAAAATTGGAATAAGGAAATTGAAAATGTCCATGATTAAACCTTAGGTACGCGAGATCTGGTGAGAAAACATGAACAAATACCATATCTACTTACTTGAGCAAGAACAAGAACAAAACTAAATGAAAATATTTTTGGTTGATGCAAGATTTCCAAGAACCAATGATTCTCCTACATCAAAGTCCCATTGTGTTGAGTTCTCTTTTGTCAAGCATCTGAGAAGGTTTCGAAGACTCCTATTGACAACTTCAATCTTCTCATCAATTTGTGGATGATAGGCAGAGCTAAAGGTCAAATTTGTTCCCAACTTCTTCCAGAGGGTTCTCCAAAAGTGACCCAGAAATTTAGTGTCCCTATTTGAGATAATTGTCAATGGCAATCCATGAATCTTAACCACCTCCTTGAAAAACAACCCTACAATGTATGAGGCATCACTTGTGCATTTACATGGTATAAAATGGGCCATTTTACTAAATCGATCAACAACAACAAATACACTATAAAACCCTCTTTGAGTTTTGGGTAAACCCAACACAAAATCCATGTTGATGAATTACCATGGCATATTTGGAATTAGAAAAGGCTGGTAAAGCCCTACATTTGTATTTGCACCCTTGGCTTTTTGACAAACTACACACTTTTCAACAAATTTTTTGATGTCACTTTATATTTTGAGCCAAGAGTAATACCTTCTTACCTGCTCCAAGGTTTTTTCCACACCAAAATAACCCCCTAAACTACCATAACAATTATCTTTAATTAGATTAGTCCTCATAGAAAATTTGGGAATACACAAATGAGCACCCTTAAACAACAATCCTTCTTGAATCAAGAAATATGAATTGTCTTCATGAAATCTATCATTAAATTGAATGCAAGAAGCATAGATATCTTTGAAATCATCATCTCGTTCATACATACCTTTCAAAGCATCAATACCTACACTTTGGAGTTGAATTTATTGAACCAACATTTGTCTTGTGCTCAAAGCATCTACCACCTTTTTGGGCTGCCCATTTTTGTGTTTTATGGTAAAGGTGAAGCTTTGGAGGTACTCCACCCACTTCACATGTCTATGGTTGAGTTTGTCTTGGTTGTTTAAGAAACGTAAAGCATGATTATTAGTAAAAAAAAATAACTCTTTAGGTAGGAGATAGTGTCTCCACTTTTTCAATGATTGCACCATGGCATACAATTCCAAGTCATAAGAAGAATAATTCTTCTTGGCCTCATTGAGATTCTCACTAAAAAATGCTATAGGTCTGCCCTCTTGGCTTAAGAATGCCCCAATTGCATACCCACTTGTATCACATTCAATTGTGAACACCTTATTGAAATTAGGAAATGCTAAGATGGGTTGTTGTGATATCTTTTGTTTCAAAATTTGAAAGCTTTTTTTTGCCTCATTAGACCACACAATTTTTTTTCTTTTATCCCCTTTGATTGTGTCAATAATTGGAGAGCAAATATAACTGAAGTTCTTCACAATTTTTTTATAAAATCTAGCTAGGTTATGGAAACTTCTTACCTCACTAATTGAAGTTGGAGTAAGCCAGTTCAAGATTGCTTCTACCTTGTTGGGCTCCATCTTCAAAGTGCCTTTTGAAATCACAAAACCAAGGTAGACCAACTCCTCCTTCAAGAATTCATACTTTTTCAAATTGATCATTAACTTTTCTTCATTCACCCCCTTCAACACCATGTCCAAATGCTACAAGTGTTCCTCTTTAGTCTTAATAAACACAAGAATATCATCCAAGTATACAACTAAAAACTTACCTATGAAAGGCTTCAAAACTTTATTCATTAGTCTCATGAAATTACTTGGTGCATTTGAAAGTCCAAATGGCATAACAAACCATTCATAGAACCCCTCAATAGGTTTAAAGGTAGTTTTCCACTCATCCCCTTCTCTTACCCTAATTTGGTGGTAGCCACTTTTAAGGTCAATATTTGAAAAGTAACAAGCCCCTCCTAAAAATTCCATCAAATCCTCCATTCTTGGTATGGGAAACCTATACCTTATAGTTATTTTGTTAATTTCCCTTGAATTGGTGCACATTCTCCAATCTCCAGCTTTTTTAGGTGCCAACACAGTAGGGACAACACATGGACTTAAGATTTCTCTTATGAGGCCCTTATCAATCAATTCTTGTATTTGTTTCCTTATCTCTTCATTTTGTTGAGGAGTCATTTTGTATGTAGCCTTATTGGGTAGGTTTTCTCCTAGTATAAAGTCTATGTGGTGGCTCACATCCCTTATAGGTGGCAAAGACATAGGAAGCTCATCTACAACAATGTCTTGGTACTTATTCAACAAGGCTTGGACTTCCTTAAAGGCACATTTTCAACCTTGGTTGTTGTCATAAGAGATTTAGGTATGATTATAATTACATACCCTTTTCCACCTTCTTCTTTCATAGTTTTCAAGAATTATTTTTCCCGAACCAACATGACACTTGATCCAACTTGTGTGTCTACATTTTCATCTTGCAAAGGGGTGAGGGTAAATGAAACTCCATTATTTTCAATCAAATGTGTATTTTTCTATCCATCATGTTTTTATTTTCTATCATACTACCAAGTTCTTGCTAACAATAGATGACAAACATCCATTGGGATGATGTCACCCAATATTTTGTCTTTATACCTCCCAATATTGATTTCAACCCATTTTTTTTCATTCAATAGGAATTGTTGACCCTTATTCAACCAAGAGCCATTGTAAGGTGTGGGGTGTGGGATTATTTTCATGTTTAACTTTTCAAACATCTCTAAAGAAATCAAATTGTCTATGGAACTGGAATCAATAACTACTTTACAAACCTTACTTGAGATTTGGAGGTGGTTCTAAACAATGATTTTATTTGTGGAGGCTCTTTCACCATAGGGACCTTGAGCAATGTTCTTCTCATCATGAGGGATTCTCCAACCTTAATAGAAACATGCTAAGAAGGAGAGTTGACACTCTCACGATCTTCCTCTTGCACCAACTATGTTCTCCTTTCACCACCATGTGATGTAGAAGGTTGTTTCTCCAAATATTTCCATGCTTGATGGTCAAAATGATTGCTCTGATAACATCTTCTAGAGAAGGTATTTGACCCTCTAACTTATCCCCCAAATCTACCTCTACTATTAGATCTCCTACCTTTGAAACCACAACTTGATTTCGAGCCTTGCTCTTGATTACCACTTGTCTCACCTTGTGATTTTTATCTTCCTCCAAATGTTCCTCTACTTTGTTTTTCCTTCCTTCTTTTCAACTTCTCTTCTTCCCTAACAACCAATTGAAATCACTCTTCCACCATTCTAGGGGTGGAAAGACTCAATTCATCTTGGATATTGAACCTTAACCCAACTATATATTTTGCTATCTTATCAACTTCATCCTCCACATGACCTGCTCTAATGCTCAATTTATGAAACTCCTTTGTATAAGCCAAGACATCCATTTCTTTTTGTTTGAGGTTTTGCAACTTCCTGAATGTTTGAACTGCATTGTCACCAGGCAATAATTGACTCTTGATTTTGGACACCATCCTATCCCATGAATTGATTTTAGTTTTTTTCTTCTTCACTCTCTCTTAACATAATTCCACTAGGTTAGGGCAAGGCCTTTCAACTTTTTTTTGGAAAACTTCACCCTTTGGTCATTTGCTACCTCTTCGTATTCAAAATAGTTGTCAACTGCATCAATCCAACCTAACACTTCTTCACTATCTAAATTTCCTCCATACATTGGAAAATCCATCTTCACCTTAGGAGTGTCTCCTTTGATAGCCTTCAACATCTTAACCATCCTCATCTCTTCAGGATCCAACTCTTGCTAATGGTATCCTCCTCGAGGGTTTTCAATCTCACTCTCATATGCAGTGGCCGTACCTCTTCTTTGGTTTTTCTAAAGCACTAAAAGTCTGGCTAAAAGAGCTTCTTGAGACTCCTTCATCAATCTTATTTCCCTAGCAATGACTGCATTTCCCTTTGGAGGCATCTTGTTCCCTTCAAATTGCAACTTTTCCTCAAATGACCAAAACATATGCTCTGATACCAATTTGATGCAAAGAAGGGTGTAGTGTCAATAAAAAACTCAAAAAAATAATAATTGAAATTCTAGAACCCAAAACATGAGGGTTTCCTTCATAGACACCTTCAACTCCTAGTAGCATATGAAACAGTGAATTTTGAGCATATTCTTTTGAGCACTCCTCAAAACCAAAAAATAGTCACCATTCAAGACACCCTTTATGCTCTTCTTTGACATATACAAATTGGAAATAGGGTTTTTTTGTAACAATACCCACTAAAATTGACCACTACATTACTACAAGGCCTAATTAGGCTTGTTACTCAAAGAAAATTTGTGGAATTCAATCCCCAAATCACCTAACTTCATTGTAGTGAACTTCATAGGTCATATGGGGTCTGAATCAATTAATTTTATCAACTGGTAACTCTTCCCAATCTTCTAACAGAAAAACCCTACCTCTACCTATGAATTTAAGCCTAATACATTGAGATATTAGGCTAGGGCTTGCACAATTAGGGCCCTAACTCCATCCCCTGCATCTAAAACCACTATGTAAACTAAAATCACCCTAAATACTCCCACTCCATCGATTCAGAGAGATTTCCACCAGTGGAATGGTCTTTTATTCCATGTTTTTGCTCTCAAACCCTGAAAGCCAGGGTTTTCAGCCCATTTTCAAAAAAATGCCTCAAACTTACTTCAAACTTGGTGAAAAGTTATGAAACCAAAACCAAAATTTAACTAGTTCATTCCAGTAACAATTCATTTCATTTGTAGGTTGCATGGAGTCGTACAATGTGTTATAGAAGCAAGATACCAAGGAACATTGCAGAAAAATCAAGTTCTATTGTTGTTTAATCATTAAAATATTGAACCAAAAACTAGCCTCAAATTTATCAAGGCCTATTTAATATGTTCCCACCAAAAAAAAATATTTTCAACCACCTTTCAAATCCAATGATCATTCACCTTCCAAAACAAGACAAAAATGCAAAGTTGCTCAAGCAACTTTTGTAAATTTTACCAAAACTTGAAAACTTGACTTCACACCGACCCTATATGACTCATTAAATTGAAAATGGTCTAAATAGAACTTATTACAACTAAAACCATGAATAAACAAAAAAAAACCAACATTAAACCGAAATTGCAACATTTGAGTAGGTGTCCCTACACCAGAAACCAATTCCATGCACTAGATATCATAGTTATGAATTTAGATTTGAAAAAATTATGTGCTAGCCAGTAACACCACTCTTTAAAAATGTTGTTTATTGTTAAAAACTAGTTTTCGAAGGAGATGGAAAAAGAGCTATAATCTCATTTCAATTTTAAAAAATATATATATTTAGAATCTACAAAAAAAATGTCACAAATCACTGGTTTGCATCATCTTCTAATTCCTCATGGTTTAGCCACTAAAGGTTCCCGAAAGTGAAGATTTAGTGAAAAAATCCTAGTTCAATGTCTAGTTTGGCCGAAAATTGTAAACCAGTATTATGGGATCACTCCCCACTTAGCTTGCAACCCTGTTTGTAAAACCTTTAGCAAGTGTTATGTCTTATGAACCATTCATTATAGATCCCCTTTAGCTCATCAATTGGTAAGTACAAGGTATTTTCCATAGCATGTCAAATTGTGATATTAATAATAGGATTCAATCATGTAGTTTTACAATTCAAACACATTGACCCATATTTCATGAGTAGTGGTTCAGAAGAACCCATCTAGATCACAAGTATTGAATGGCCTAAAATCCCTATTTCTATATTGAACTTAAATGTAGGTGATTTTTGAGGAAAATTATTTTACTTTGAGAGGTTATAAAACCTTTGGATACGTATACAAATTTAAAAAATTAAAAAGAAAACTCTTTAAAAGTTTGGTCCTAATTGATAATGGCTAGCATAATGGTTAGGCTTATTTATAGGAACTACTACAATGGTATACAAATTTTCACCACCTACAATAGCCTCAATCATTCTTGATACCACCTAAGAAACACTTTTTAATTCCTTTTCCACCACATAGCTCTATCAACATCTTTGCACTACATAAGTGTGCAGCCACCACACTACCACCAGAGCACTACACTCCCATTGCCACAACACTACCACCACAATTGGCCCCACTAGTTAGTCATCATAAAACCGATCACCTACCTTTGGGTTCTCTACCCCTCTTTTTTAAAGAGTTTTTAGTTTGATAGGGAAACTTCAAGAGGTCTATCCTTAGTCATGTAAAGGATTTTTAGTGATTTTTATTTTAAATTTGACATAGCATAATATTATCCTCTTCATAATGGTATTAATTTTTTTTTATTTAATGCTTCAATTTTATAGAAATTGAGGTTTTTTATATCTATTTTTGTAGACTTCTCATTTTGAGACCTTATGAGGATCATATCTTATGTGCATATAGACTCACTTTTTGGTATTGTATATTTTTATGTGTAATCCACACTAGTGTTCTCTATTTCATCTCATATTGTTCTTGATTTGTAATTCTAGGATTTTCAAATTTTAAGGGACTTATAAGACTTTAAAAATATATTATTTACATTGAAAAATGCACTGATAATAAAGTTAAAAACATTATACTTTATGGGAGATTCATTTCAATGATTAGTAATAGGGGTGCACTTGTGTTGTCTTTTTTAAATACAATTTAATTTGTTTATATTATGGATAAAATTTTAATTACTCTACTTACACCATACAAACTAATTTTAGTGGTAATCTAGAATTTTGATATATTAAAGAAAAAATAGCTTGCATAAAATCACTATGAGGTTAGAACTTGAACCAATTATGCTTGTAGAAAAATATAAGTGGTTTAAAATATGATGAGGTTTATAGAACTTGACTATTTTTTGTATCTCTTGA
Source organism: Sequoiadendron giganteum (assembly GCA_007115665.2). Classification (NCBI taxonomy): domain Eukaryota; kingdom Viridiplantae; phylum Streptophyta; class Pinopsida; order Cupressales; family Cupressaceae; genus Sequoiadendron; species Sequoiadendron giganteum. The sequence goes on from CM021101.1 coordinate 865,558,025, forward strand.
TCTCCTCTTCCATATTGAATCTGTAAATTATACAAATAAAATTTGTGAAAAGTTTGAAAGTTTGTTTGGTACTTGTGATTCTATGAGAGGCCATTAGTTAGAAAATGAGCTTAGTAGTTTGAACCTAGGAAATTTTGATATCATTCAAGACTTATTTACAAAATTTAAATAACTAATGTTGTAGTTGAAATAGGATTGAATTGAAAATTAAGATGAACAACTGGACCTTAATATTCTCTCTAAGCTTAGCTTTGACTATTTAAAATTTATTTCTACCTTTTTTCTACCAAGAGTTCTCTTGGTACTTAGTTCACCATGCCATATTTAGATGATTCCACCATATTTCCCAATAGGGAAAAAGATAATTTAACCTTGATGGGTAGATTCAAATCCTCTAAGTCACATGCCCTAGTTATCAACCAAAGCACAATAGGATATATATGATCATATAAAAAGGATAGTACCTAAAAAAATGGTAAGGAGAAAAAGGGTTAGAAATAAAGTACATAAAAAGAAACCAGTGAGACCATTTCTTCAAAATATTATAAATCTAAGAAGGATAAAATCAAGTGTGCCTATTATAAAAGGTATGTTCATGATGAACATAAATGTTTGAAGAAACAAATATATCACTTGACAAACAATTTGGAGAAGACTAAATTATCGATGTTCTTAATTTAGCAAAGTAGAGTTCACATGAGTATAATTTAAAACTGGCTATAATCCTTAAAGTTGAAGATGAGATTGATGTTGTGTAATAATCAAAATCTTAGTAAAACTAGATCCATAACACTCACCAAAAAATTCTCACCATAATATGCATAGATATTAGGACCACTTTAAGCTCTATCAATCTAAATATAATATTTTAGGGATTATTTATTATCTATTGGTCAATATGGTATACTACACATAGGGAAAGGATATAAAAGGAAGATATAAGAATAGTGTAATAGGATGAACTATACAAAGGTGATGAAATATGGGTGGAAAAAGATAATGAGAAATAAATATCATTATGATTGTGTTATGAAACAAGATTAGGTAGGGAAAGTAGATCATAAGATTTAGCTCGTAGGAAATAATAGGTTAGAGGGTGAATGAGGAGATGATAATAGTCTACAATATTAGGAGGGTATAATGGGGATAAGATAAATGGGGAGGAGATAATGGGAAAATATTAAGAGGGAATAATAGGACAAGAAGAAGATGAGATAATGTGATGGGATTAGGAAGGAATAATGGAACATAGAGTGAAGTAGGAGGTTTATATGGTTTGACTATAACATGGGAAGTGGTAGTTCTTAAGGTGTTTTATAGTAATGAAGAATAAAGTTGGTCAATAATGAGTGGAATAATTCTTCTAAGGGTATGTTTATAGGGTTACATGTCAATAGAGGTGGTATAATATAGAAGGGATAAAGAGACAAAAACAATAGGGGATAAAGGAACATAGGGTGGAATATGAGAATATAATGGGATGCACGAATAGAAGGGGGTAGTGGAACTTTTAAATCTTGGCCTGAAAACCCTTGGTCGTTCTAATTTTGCAATGACCTATCTTTCCATATCTCGGTCACTTAAGTTGTCATCTGTGCCATCGTAATCATTTTTTTACCAGCCCCTTGTCTTATGGTTGACAGTTGTCTCATGTCTTTTATGGTATTAACGATCGAAGGATTAATCTAAAGAAAATTTTAAATCTTTAGCCTTCATTATGGGTCATCACCTCATTCACCTAGGAACATCCCTCTTTTTATGAATAAATTTTGTGGCATGTGCAAGACAAGAGCTTTGTATGGTTCGTTTGATCAATTGAATTAATCCAGACCATTCCCCATATGCCCATGTTGAATTATTATTTCTTACTTTATGCATACGGTCTGGCGGGCTTCAACCACATGTAGGATATAATGGTGGGCTCGATCCTTTCGGTAAGGATGAATAGTGTTTTTCAAAGAGGATCAATGATTGATGGATTGATGACGTGGTCATATCTATGTCATTCCCCATGAGCCCATCTTGTTTCATTTGGTATTATTTTAATGGCACGGGCTAGCGGGCGATGGCCATGTGGTACTTTCTCAAGGTAAATTTTTTCCTTCTTTCGGTGGTACATGTTTTTCAAAGGATGATCAATGGTATGTGGTGCAACATGTGTTATCATCTGAGCTTCCCCTCATGCCCCCATTCATGTATAGTTTTACAAGGTGGTAGTCTTATAGGTTAGCGAGCAATGCGACACATGTATGTTAATGTGACCGATGGGATTTGATAATGGGGTCTAGTTTTGAAGGGATTATTTTTAGTGGTCGATGACTGGTGACATGGATAAATCGTAGCCACTCCCCACCATCCCTTGTGGGCCTCGATTGTGTCCTGTATCTTTCAATGGGAAAGAAGGTGTTTTCCATGTGTACTTTCTAAATGGGCTTGATTGGTTTCTAATAAAGATGGAATCCTTCCAAATTTGGCCAAGGGGATATTATTTATAAATTGTGCTATTTTTAGCTCTTTTCTTTAAAGCGCATGCTTAAAATATCGGCTGTCAATTTTTTCAACCTTTGATACATGTGAAATGGATGGGAATAAAGTAGGGCAGTGTACAAGCCGATATCTTGATAGCGGATCTAGATCAATCCCTGTGGTTTTTGATAGGGAGAAACACAAGTGAAATATTTCCCATGGGTGAGTAGGTATTTATGGAAAGATGGTTTTTAATGCTAAGTACTGAGTGGATGCTTATCTACTCAGTGATTTTTGTTCTAAAAGGGGCGTTAAAGCACAAGGAAAACTCAATTATGAATGGTTGCATGGTATTTTATCCATTGATGCATTTTAAATCATGATCGATGATCAGGATTAAAGGGATCAAGGTATAATGTTGTCAGCATGAGAACATAAGATTTATTTTAAGAATTAATGGTTCGAACACTTGCATGGCTTATTATAAGGAGGACTAATTTACATACACTTCATTCAGAAATTGCATTGAGTTTGAGTCAGAAAAAAAAATTGGCTAGAGTTTTCTGAGAGGATGAATAAGTTTGAGGAGTTTGCTGGGCTAGTTTGGAGGTCTAAAAGACTAAGCTTGCTCAAGTCTGAGAAGAGTAATTAGGAGGATGAAGATGACATGCAAGGAGCTCCAAATACACCACAGGATGGAAGAAGACACAAAACGTTTATGAAGTATGGTGTTAGGAGAAGTTACCGCCTAAGGAACCAAATAGTTTCAGAAGAATTAGTCAAGTTCAAAGGCAATAAGTTGGTGGGATATGAAAAGAAGTCAAAGAAAAGGTTCAAGTATTGTAAGGCTTATTCGGGGAGGCTCAGTTATTCCAATGAGATCTTTGATAGCCCTTTAGACAATGAGGGTGACCCTAACTCAGAGAGTGATTATTATCCCCTCTCTCTAGATTCTGATGAGGTGGTGGTGATGGTTCCTCCAGTTCCACCACGAGCAAGGCATGGGCTAGTATCCTCTAAGGCTAATGACTCAGATTGATGACTATGTCCCATTTTTATTTTTTATGACACGATAGCCCCTTTTTCAGGATTGTCCTATTCAACGTTCATGTGATTTCTTGTTTCTAATGTTGATGTGGAATGTTTTGGGTCGGTGTATAGGAGAGGTGTTGATTTTCCTAGAGCTGGGATTTATGTATGTTTTTGTTGGAGCAACTAGTGGAGAATCTTCTTTGATCAGCAGGAGCAAGGAGTTGGTGTGTCTACATGTAGGTCATGTGAATGTTGGTCTTTTACTCTTCCATGATTCCATGCAACTGACTTGGAACACCTCAAAATTTGGTGCAGATGATCTCAAAATGAAATGAAATGTAAATGTAGTTGAGATTGATGCTTGTCGCTCCCTTGTTCTATAAAAGGGATTTATGAGATCATTACAATGGTCAAAATTTTGAGTTTGAATAGGGTTTTGGGTGAATGCTTATCTCATAAAAGGAATCTTAAATAGGATAAGGATAAATAGGCTAGAAAACAGTCTTGGGGAATGATGTCCTATATTTAATAGTCTTAAACTAGTTTTATATAAACTACTAATGTAGAAATGAATCTTTACATCTGCAAACAAATATTATCCTATGTATATTTCTTACAAGTTATGAATGAAAATTGTTGGAAAAGGTGCCTCAAATTACTAGCTTGAAACCTCTGAAAAGGACTTGGTGAAATAATTTTTTTCTAGTCTTTATCGCTCTACTGTTGGGAGCTCTTCTTAGAGGTGCGGTTGCATGGTTTACAACCTTATCGCGGGCCTCTGTTATTCGCTCCATAGTTGGATGGTGTTAACACCATACCACGGGGTCTCTCTCCTTCGCTGGTGGTAGCACAATGGATTGGGTGGTTATTTTAGATGTTTACCTCAATACTGTAGGAATTTATTGAAGGTGGCATGGTGGATGCGGTGAAGGGTGATAGTCTGCGAAGAACACTTACCGCCATACCACAAAGGCCTTTTGACCATGTCGGCTAATATGGTAAGCTATGGAAGATAGTAGAGTTACTTACCTCCTTACTGCGAAGGTCTTGCAGTCGGGGCATGGTAGCGCGATGGGTTCAATGGCTGGCATAGGCGGTTACCACCATACTGTAGGAGGCTTTGCTCAACCTCGCAGTTAGGCGGTGGCACTGCCATATTGTGCAAGGATTTGCATGCTTGGCGGTGGTGTGGTGACGGGTGACGGTTGATAGACAAGCCCTTACCTCTATATCGTGAGGGTGTTTGGAAAGACTAGCTGTTACATGGTGACATCGCCATACCATGGTGGTCTTATTGGCTTGGCATGGTGGTGTGGTAAAGAGCTCATAGACATAGTTTGACTGATCTAACTCAACTAGAAAAAATGGAAAGGCGACACATGGTGAGTTATCAATGACTGATTGGCCGAATTTTGGAGTGATGAAAGCATTAACTGCAAGGCTCGATTCAGCAGGTGATAGGATCCGATTATGGAAAATGGAATTAAATGCCTGGGTGGCTTGATGCATAATTGTAGGGTGACTTGGATAGGAAGTGATCAAATTTCTTGTCAGACAGAGGTGCAATTAAATACACCCAATTGGTTGGTTGATTTAATAATGCATGTAATACTTGTAATAGTTGCATGATTGTAAGAAGTCACAAAAGGTGATGATGAGTCATTTTTTTTATTGTATGTTGAAAAGCATTGTAACAGTAAGAGTAGTTGAACTAAATTTTGTTGTTGTCAGATAATGATCAGAGAGAGGTCTATTAAATTTCTATGTAATCTTTTTATTGTAATACAAAGTGACTGCTCTTGGTCTGGTGGGTTTTTTCTTGAAAGGGTTTTTCCAACTAAATTTGGTGTTATCTTTGTGATTGTTTATTTATGTTGCTCTTGTCTTACTATGTATGTGCATCTCAAATGTAAGAAAATTTAGATAAAGGGTTTTTGCACTTCTCCTCTGTAGTTTTAGCATTAGGAAAGTGTATTACGCACTTTTCTTTTCCTTTCAAGTTGTATCAGAGCCTGGCTAGTTGTGTTATCCTTTTTAGTAGGGTTGGTTTTTTGTGCTAATACTATTCCAGTGGGAGTCTTGCAAAGTTAGAACCAAGTTCTGTCTGAGATGGCGAGTACATCAAGTAGAGTAGAGATTAAAAAATTCAATGGTGGCAACTTTGAGTTGTGAAAACTCAAAATGGAAGACTTGCTTGTGGATAGAGACCTTTGGGTTGTTGTGTCTGGAACTATGCCACAAGGTATGAAGCAAGAAGAATGGGACCTCATGGATAGAAAAGTGATAGGTTTGATAAGACTTAGTATGGCCGATTCTGTACTCTTGAATGTTCATGAGGAAAAGTCTGCAACTTCGTTATGGAAGAAGCTTGGTGATATTTATCAGGGAAAGTCTTTGGTAAATAAGTTATTCCTAAGGAAGAAGTTGTACTCCTTGAAGATGGAAGAAGGTGCATCTATTGTAGACCATATGAACTCATTTAATATGAGTATTTCTCAGTTGGCATATGTGGGTGTGAAATTAGAGGAGGAGGATTTTTTCATGCTCATATTATGTTTGTTACCTGACACTTGGGATCATCTTGTAATGGCTATTGGAATTATGACCACTACTATCAAGATGGAAGACATTGTTGCTTCACTTTTGTCTAAAGAGATGCAGAGGAGTTCTTCAAAGATGGCCAAAGAGGCCATTGTTGTTTGAGGTAGATCAAAGGAGAAAGGCAACAAGAAGAAAAAAAATTCTAAATCTAAATCTAAAGGGAGATCAAAGTCTCCTAGTAAAAAGTCCAAGGTGAAATGTTGGAATTGTGGGAAACTTGGTCATATCCGAAAGGATTGTAAGGAGAAAAAGAAGAAGAAGAGTAGCTCTTCAGACAATGACTCTTCTTAGAGTGATGTAGATGCCTTCATTGCAGCTTGGCAACTTAGGCATTAGATGATATCTAGTTGGTTGACTTAGGTGCATCTTTCCACTTGACGTCTCATAGAGAGTGGTTCACTAAGTACAAAAATTATGAAGGTGGAAAGGTGTAACTAGCAAGTGATTCAACACTGGATATTGTTGGCCATGGAAGAGTCAAAATACAATTCCCTAACAACAAAATCAAAGGTATTGGTGATGTCCTCCACATAGCAGTTTTGGCTCGTAACTTACTTTATGTCAGTGAGCTGAATGATGCCAGTGTCAAAGTTTCTTTCTCAGGTAAAGGGTGTAAGATGGATAGAGGCACAATGGTGTTGGATAAGGGTGTATGTACTGATACTTTGTACAAGCTGGATGCATGTCTTGTTCAATGTAACATCTCTGTAAAGTCAAGAAAAGTTGCTTTTGTAGAGAAGGATGATGAAGCTCCTCTGGGTGCAAATGACTTGGAGGTGAAACTCCTAGCAGAGAAGACCATGCTATGGCATCATAGACTCAGTCAAATAGGTGAGAAAGGTTTAAAGAACTTGAAAAATAAAAATCTTGTTGAAGGGCTTGTTGATTGTAACCTTGAGTTTGATTTTTGTGAACATTGTGTTTCATTTTATTCGAGTCCTCATAAATCATCTAGTGTATTGGATTATGTTCATTATGATGTTTTTGGTCCAATTAATGTTGCTTCATTATCGAAGTATAGATAATATTTTTCTTTTATTGATGAATATTCAAGGAGAGCATTTGTATACTTCCTTAAGAGTAAATTAGAAGTGTTCAGTCAGTTTAAAGAATTTAAAAATTTGGTAGAGAATCAAACTAGAAGGAAAATCATATGTTTGAGGATGGATAATGGTAGTGAGTTTTGTTCTAAATATTTTGAAAGGTATTGCAAAGACCATGGGATTAAAAGGCATAAAACTACACCTTATACTCCGAAACATAATGGAGTTGCTGAAATATTGAACACAATGTTAATGGAGAGAATGAGAAGTATGTTGAGCAGTGCTAGTCTAGAGCAGAAGTTATGGGTTGAGGCTGTGGCTACAACATGTTACCTGGTAGATCATTCACCTTGTTTTTCTCTTGTTGACAAAACACCTTTGGAAGTGTGGTCTAGTAAGAATCCCTCTCTAAGACATATTTGTGTCTTTGGCTGTGAGGCATATGTATATGTGCCAAATGAGAAAAGATCAAAGTTGGAGAACAAGGATGTTAAATGTATCTTCATCGGCTATGGTGTTGGTGTGAAGGGATACGAGCTTTGGAATCTTGATACTGAGAAGGTTTTGTACAACAAAAGTGTAATATTTCAGGATTTGAAACCTTCAATAGTTGATCTATAGTTAGATACAAATCAAAGAGAAAAGAAGAATGATGTAGTTGAAATTCCTCAGACTCCAGAACAAGAGGAGCTAAATGGTGTACCCTAAACTGAGGAGAGTTCAAGCACCTCTAAGATTTTTGAAGATGAAGAACCACAACCTCAGCCAGTAAGAAGGTCTACTATGAAAAGTGACAACCTGATAGGTATGGTTTATCTATGTTGGATTCAAATTGTTCCTATGCTTTGATTACTAGCACTGATGAGCCTAAAACTATGAAAGACGCAATTAACATGTTTGATTCAAATTCTTGGTTGGAAGCCATGAATGAAGAAATACAATCATTAAAGAAGAATGAAACCTGGGATTTGGTACCTTTTCTTGAAGGGTGAAATCCCGTTGGCTATAAATGGGTATTTAAGAAGAAGACTGGTCTAGATGGAAGTGTTGAAAAATATAAGGCAAGGTTGGTTGCAAAGGGGTTTTCCTAGGTAGAGGGAATTGATTATGGAGAAATATTTTCCCCTATAGAAAAGTTGACATCTATCAGATTTCTTTTGTCACTGACAACAACATATGACTTAGAGATCAAGTAGATTGATGTGAAGATAGTGTTTCTCCATGGAGAGCTGGAAGAAGAAATTTATATGTCCCAGCCTGAGCACTTCATTGAAAAAGGTAAAGAAAGTCTAGTCTACAAATTAAAGAAATCTTTGTATGGTTTGAAGCAATCTCCTAGAATGTGGTACCAAAATTTTGACACTTTTGTGTTGTCTATGGGATTTGTGAGATCAAAATTTGATCATTGTGTTTATTAAAAATCTAAAAATGATCATGTGCTTATTATTACCCTATATGTGGATGATATGTTGTTCATAGGAAATAGTATGTCTATGATTTCTTATCTTAAATCTCAGTTGTCTGCAAAGTTTGAAATGAAAGATCTGGGTGTAGCAAGGTATATTATGGGGATGGAAATAACCAAGGATAGAACAAGTAGAAATCTTTGGGTTAGCCAGAGTAAGTATGTTAACATTATTCTTGTGAGATTTGGTGTGAATGATTGCAAGCAGCTAGTTGTTCAAGTCTTGCAGGGAACAAAGCTATTTGTTGAAGAATGTCCAAAATCTACTACTGAGATGGAGGACATGACCAAGGTACCCTATGCAAGTGTTTTTGGTAGTCTAATGTATGAAATGGTCTGTATAAGGCCAGACATTTCCCAAGCAGTGGGAGTCCTTAGTCGTTTTATGGAAAATCTAGGAAGGACACATTGGGATGCTATGAAGAGAGTGTTCAAATATTTAAAGGGAACTTCAGAATATGCTTTGTGTTACCATGGCAACTTGGTTGCATCACATAGAACTCTCACCATTCATAGATCTATGGACTATAATTGAGAAGGGGACATTAACAAAAAAATATCCATTGGTGGATACAAATTCATGTTAAATGGTGGTACAGTCAGTTGGATGAGCAAGTGATAGGTTGTAGTTGCTTTGTCCACTATAGAGGCTGAATACATGGCAACAAAACACACCTGAAAAGAAGTTTTTTGGGTGAGTTATTTGTGTTTTGATACTGGTTTTAATGAAGGGTAGATTACAATTTTTTGTGATAGTCAGAGTGTCATTTTTTTGGCAAAGAATCCTACTTTCCATGCTAGGACGAAGCACACTGATGTGCAGTATCATTTTGTTAGGGACATGGTGGAGGATGAAAAGGTTTATTTAGAAAAGGTTGATACTCTAAATAATGTTGTAGATGCATTAATGAAGCCAGTGAGCATGAACATGTTCAGATGGTGCATAGATTCGATGGGCCTTGGGGCCTATGATCGTCAATAAATTCAAAGTCTAGAGGAAGCCAACAAATCTTTGTTAAGTGGGAGCTTGTTGGAAAAGGTGCCTCAAATTACTGGCTTGAAACCTCTGAAAAGGACTTGGAAAAATAATTGTGTTCTAGTCTTTACCACTCTACCATTGGGAGCTCTTCTTAGAGGTGTGGTTACATGGTTTACCACCTTATTGTGGGCGTCTGTTGTTCATTGTGCGGTTGGGTGGTGTTACCGCCATACTGTAGGGTCTCTCTCCTTCATTGGCGGTAGCGCAGTGGACTAGGAGGTCGGTTTAGATGTTTACCTCGGTACCTTAGGTGTTGCTTGAAGGTGACCTAGTGGTCATAGTGACAGGTGACAGTCTGTGAAGAAGGCTTATTTCCATACTGTGATGGCCTTTTGGCCATGTCACGGTGATGTGGTAAGCTATGGCAGTCAGTGGAGTTGCTTACCTCCTGACCACAGAGGTCTTGCGGTTGGGGAATGGTATCATGGTGGGTTCGACGACTGGCACAGGCGGTTTCCACCATACTCCGGGAGGCTTTTCTCAGCCTCATGGTTGGGCAATGGAACCACCATACCTCGAAAGGCTTCACGTGCTCAGCGGTGGCACAGTGATGGGCGAAGGTTGGTAGATGAGTTGTTACCTTTGTACCACAAGGGTGTTTGGAAATACTAGTGGTTACGTGGTGACATCGCCATACCATGGCGGTCTTTATGGCTTAGCGCAGTGGCACGGTAAAGAGCTCACAAATATAGTTTGACTAATCTAACTTGGCAAGAAGGGTGAAAGAATGGAAAGGTGACACATGGTGAGTTATCAATGACCGATTGGCTAAATTTTGGAGTGATGAAAGCATTAACTACAAGGCTCGATTTAGAAGGTGACAAGATCCGATTATGGAAAATGGAATTAAATGCCTGGGTGGCTCAATGCATAATTGTAGGGTGACTTGGATATGAAGTGATCAGATTTTCTTGTCAAGGAGAGGTGTAATTAAATACACTCGATTGGTTGGTTGATTTAATAATGCATATAAGACTTGTAATAGTCGCATGATTGTAAGAAGTCACAAAAGGTGACGGTGAGTCTTTTTTTTCATTATATGCTGAAAAAGAATTGTAACACTGGGAGTAGTCAAACTGAAGTTTTTCGTTGTGAGCTAATGATCAGAGAGAGAGGTCTGTTAACTTTGTATGTAATCTTTTGACTATAATAAAAAGTGATTGCTCTTGGTTTGGTGGGTTTCTTCCTGAAAGGGTTTTCCCACGTAAATATGGTGTTATCTATGTGATTTTTTATTTTTGTTGCTCTTTTCTTACTATGTATGTGCATCTCAAATGTAGGAAAGTTTTAGATAAAGGGTTTTTGCACTTCTCTTCTATAGTTTTAGTGTTAGGAAAGCGTATTCCGCACTGTTTCTTTTCCTTTCAAAAATTCTAATGGTGTTGTCATTTTTCTTCAAATGGTTATGTTTGAGTGTTGTATCATGTTCTTAGCTTTAGCTCAAGGAGTTGATTAAAATTCTTGAAGAGGGTATAAAACTTTGCATGAAATTGCTTGGGATTGCTAAGTAGTGAATGTTTCCTTTGGCCATTTTTTGAGTTTTCATAGCCTGCAAAGTAGTATGAGGGTAGTTCATCTACTCCTATAATTTTTTAGTTTGTATATTACATATTATTTCATATTTGACTCTATTGCTCCAATTATTTAGGCACTAGCCATTTTATCATTGAAATTTAGCAAGAAAATTGAGAACATAACACACCTAGCCTTGAACTTGAAATAAGAACTACACTCTTTTAAAACTCTTGTTAAATGAATTATGTGTGGAATGGAAATATTCTGATTCATAGAAAATAAATAATCATTCACTTGAAAGATATGCCAAATATTTACTGGTGTGGATTTATTTGTACTCAACTATGAATCTATCTATTATTAATTTGATATATCTCATATTGATGTAATTTGGGATTACCCTCGCTGGTTTAACAGAGCCAAAAGTGAAGGAGTAAGGATCGAAAATCCTAGTCTCATTGTGTTGGCAACTAACCTTACAATTTCTTCACCATAAGAAGTGGCAACTCTTTAGAGAATTGCTAGGTTTTGCTAGAAAAATAACCAACAAAAATGGTGACTCTATTGGGGAATAGCTTTGAATTCTCCAGTTGTAGACTGTGAATCATAGAGTCAAGGACTTGGTTAATCTAAACAACTTTCTCATATGCTAATATTTTAAACTTGGAAGTGAATTTGTTGTAGCAGAAGCTCAAATAATTTTTGTGACTTTTCTATGGTGGAAGACCTAGAAAGAAATTCATACTCAAAGGAACTTCATAATGCTTAAACTTCAGTCCTTTGTAAAGATAGGTGGTGACTCTATCTCAAGAACCTGATGAAAATATGAAGAATATTTCAAATATACAAAGATTCCCAGTCAAGAAGAAGAATCTAAAGTAGCTACAACATATCTAGGTATTCTCCATATTTTGGGTTTTCAAAAAAGGCATAAATCTATATATGAAAACCATATGTAGAATCTTGAAAATCGTCTATCCCTATTAAGTGAGGATAAGCACTAAAGAAAAGGGAATAAATGGAAAATGGTTTACCTACTTCTATACTATTATTTTGCAACCTGTATTACGAGGTGAAGTATGTAGTATTTTTGAAGAAACTTATTTAGATGGTCTTAAGCAAGTTAAGATAAACTGATGCATTATGAATTCTTAAGGTCATGTTGTAAAAGGAATTCAAGATGCTTTTTTAACTACAATATTGGTTTGAAAAGGCTGTTAAGGGTTTGTGAAAATGTATTATCAACCTTTGCATCCTAATATGCAGCCCTTTTCATGTAATAAAAGAAATTCCAGTAGTAGAAGACATAGGGCAATAAATTTCAATGGTATTAATGGTTACCCAAATGTTATCCCATCTGACATTAGAGATAAGTTACCTAAGTTAAATGGTACAAAATGTGAATCAGTGGCTAAGAATTTTCAGGAGTTTAATAATTTGATAGATGACTTTGAGATAGATAATGAGGATGTAATTATGAGGTTGTTTGTGTATTCTTTAAAAGGAGGTTCAAGAGACTAGTTCTCTGATTTTCCAACATGCTCTATCAACTCTTGGGAAGAGTTCAAGGTGATTTTCATTGAGAAATTTGGTGAAAGGGTTAGTGCTAGTGCTTTGCTTAATAAGTTTATGAGCATTGGAAAGGAGGATGATAAGTTGGTTCCAACAATGAACTTAAGATTTGCTAAAACATTGAGGGATATTCTTGGTTCCATGAGATTAAGTGAAGAAGTATGTTTAGTTGTTTACTTAGGGTCTTTTGATAGAAAGATGAGTTATTTATTGAGAGAAAAAGATCCTAGGACTTTGCATTAGGCATACAAGATACGTATGAACATTGAAAATAACCAAAAATATGGAATACCAAGGAATTTTTTGTCTACATATGTTTGCTGCCCTGAAACACCAAATATGGTTAAGAGGTGTAAGATAGATATTGAAAATCAAGGTCAAAATACTTACACCACTATTGTATCATATTGTATATCATCTCATAATGCTGATCTCAAAGAGCTCCAAACACATTTTTGAGAGGATGCATGTAGTTATGATCATATAAATTCTTTGCAAGACCTCTCTCTCATAAGAAAACACAAAGGAGAATCATTATATGATCTCTATACAATATTTGTGGATGCTTTTGCTACAATTCCTGAATGTCATAGACTTGAAAAACTCAGTCTGCATTGATTTATTCTATGAATCTTATCAACCAGGTTTGAGTGCTTTACCAAAGGAGTTGAAGCCTATTAGGCTTGACTAGGTATGTGAATAATTTTATCTATATGAATAGATTCGAGATGACTATCAACGAGCTATTAAATTTTCAACCCACCATGATAATGATTCTCCTACCCCATATGAGTCAAGTAATGAGAAGTCACATGAAGAGGAGAGTAGATCAGAATGCTTTCCTCAGTGATACTGATGAAATGAGTAGTTCTATTTTTTTTAAGTTCCCAATATTGATGATCTTATGGATAACATAAGAATGAGCATCTAGTCTAAAGGGTCTGAACAAATTTGCAACATTGATGGGCCTTCTTTCTATAGTAGTGATGATGATTCTAAGTATGGTCAATTCTCTATTGATCATGATTTCCCTCAGGAGGAGGTGATAATATCATTTATTACAGATAAGAAGTGTGATGATAATAATGAGACTCTAAGTAATAGGATGCTACAAGTTTTGTTTAATAATGCTATGGAGTTGGAAAAATATTTTGACCATGTTATCTCATATCATGTGGATTTGACATAGATTTCAGATATGTGCATTGAACAATTAGAGGATGAAATTAAAGATTGTATTGGTTGCTATGAGTTTAGGGCTGATTGTGATTATGATAGTAAGAAGGACATTGATTACAATAATTTTGAATATGATGATAATTTGATGGATTTGGACCTTCTTGCTAAGGAGACTAAGGCTCTTATGTCAAATATAAATATGATAGAAAATCCATTGTTTGACGAGCCTCTAGATTCATCAATTGACAAAAATGGTGATTCTTATTGGTACAGGCATAATCCTCTCTTTGATGATGATGTTGATTATGTATATCACACATAGTTAGGAAGTGGTTTTGAACAAACAAAGGAGAAAATTAATAAATCCTTCGAAGGATTTTCCTATGACTATTTGACATTTCAAACAAATGTTGCAGGAAGAATTGAATATCATGGAGCCAACTACTTGGAGGAGTTTGAAATGTTTTAGTTTCCAATTCAGCTAGAAGGTATTTTTATGAAGCATGACATTGAAATGAATAGAAAAATGCCATTTTCAACATAAAATAAATTCATATGATGAATATAACATATATGCATCATGTAGTGATGAAGGCTTTCATTTTATAAATGATTACACAATAAAGAATGATAAAGATTATACTGGCAGTGGTATACTTATGAAAGTTGTGATGGATGTTAGTAACAGTGTTGGTAATCAGATGGGTTTCAGTGGTGAAATTTTTTTTCTTATAAAAGGATGTTTGTACTTGTTGCACTAGTATAGCAGAGGTACATATGGATTGAAGGAAATCAATTCCTTCAATAGGTTGGTTTTTTCTAGGGGTAGGATTGGTTCCCAAGTTTTAGTGGCCTGGTGCCACTAATAGTAAAATGAAGCTTGAATTATATTGAATGATGTAGTGTAGAACCCTACATCTCACAAGAAGGTTTCTGGTAGGATGGAGTTTGGACCTCCTATTTCGGGCCTTTTGGGCCTCTATATACTTTGTAAATAGTTTGTTTCCTTCTTGTCCTATTTTTTCCTTTGGCATTTTGGTCTACTTCACCCTTTTATTCTAGGATCTCAACATGCCTACGAGAGGCATGTGTCCCAAACAAGAGCCACTAATGGAACCCCAAAAATATTCTTGGTTCTATCATGAAAAATTGTGAAAATTTTGGTGTGGTCCTTTGTGCTTGTTGTAAGGTCAATGTTCCCATCATTGTGACAAGGTTTTATATTTGTGGAACTTTTAAATCTTGGCTTGAAAAACCTTGGTCGTTCAAATTTTACAGTGACCTATCTTTTGAGTTCCCGGTCACCTAAGTTGTCATTTGTTCCATTGTAATCATTTTTTTACTGACCCCTTGTCTTATGGTTGACGATTGTCTCATGTCTTTTTTGGTATTAATAGTCGAAGGCTTCATCTAAAGAAAATTTTAAATCTTTATCTTTCATTATGGTTTGTCACCTCATTCACCTAGGAATGCCCCTCTTTTTATGAAATTTTTTTGTGGCATTTGTAGGATAAGAGCTTTGTATGGGCCATTTGATCAATTGAATCAATCTGGATAGTTCCCCATATGCCCGTGTTGAATTATTCTTTCTTAGTTTATGCATACAAGCTGGCGGGCTTCAACCACGTGTAGGATATAATGGTGGGCCTAGTCCTTTCGATAAGGATGACTGGTGTTTTTCAAAGAGGATCAACGAATGATGGAATAATGACGTGGTCATATCTATGTTGTTTCTCATGAGCTCGTCTTGTTTCATTTGGTATTATTTTAATGGCATGGGCTAGCAGGCGATGGCCATGTGGTACTTTCTGAAGGTAAATCTATTCCTTCTTTAGGTGGTACATGTTGTTCAAAGGATGATCAATGGTATGTGGTGCAACATGTGTTCTCGTTCGGGATTTCCCCTATGCCTCTATTCATCTGTAGTTGTACAAGATGGCAGTCTTATGGGCTAGTGGGCAATGAGACACCTGTCTGTTAGTGTGATTGATGGGCTTTGATGATGGGTTTTTTTTTGAATGGATTGTTTTCAGTTGTCGATGATTGGTGACATGGATAAATCTTAGCCACTCCCCACCATCATGTGTGGCCCTCGAATATGTCTTGTATCTTTCAATGAGAAAGCAGGTGTTTTCCATGTGGACTTTCTAAATGGGCCTGACTATTTCTAATAAAGATGGAATGCTTCAAAATTTGGCAAAGGGGATATTATTTATAAATTGTGCTATTTTTAGCTCTATTCTTTAAAGTGCATGCTTAAAATGTTGGCCATTAATTTTGTTAGCCTTTGATACGTGTGAAATGGATGGGAATAAAGTAGGGTAGTGTACGAGCCGATATCCTGAGATCGGATCTAGATCAATCCCCATGGTTTTTGACAGGGAGAAACACATGTGAAATATTTCCCACAAGTGAGCGGGTATTTCTGGAAAGATGGTTTTTAATGCTAAGTATTGAGTGGATGTTTATATACTTAGTTATTTTCTATTCTAAAAGGGGCATTAAAGCACAAGTAAAACTCAATTATGAATGGTTGCATGGTATTTTATCCATTGATGCATTTTAAATCATGATGAACGATCAAGATTAAAGGGATCAAGGTAGAACATTTTCAGCATGCACACATAATCATTCTTTGAAGAATGAATGGTTGGCACACTTGCATGGCTCATTATAAGGACTGATTTCCACACTCTTCATGCAGAAATTGCATTGAGATTGATTTAGAAAATAAAATTGGCTAGAGTTTTTTGAGAGGATGAATAAGTCTAAAGAGTTTGTTGGGCCAGTCTAGAGGTCTAGAAGACTAAGCTTTCTCAAGTCTGAGAAGAGTACTCAGAAGGATGAAGATGATATGTAGGGAGCTCCTGATACACAAAAGGATGGAAGAGGACACAAAAACTTTATGAAGTATGGTGTTAGGAGTAGTTACCACCTAAGGAACTAAATAGTTTTAGAAGAATTAGTCAAGTTCAAAGGCAAGGAGTTGGTGGGATATGAAAAGAAGACAAAGAAAAGGTGCAAGTATCATAAGGCTTATCCAAGGAGGCTCAATTATTTTGGTGAGCTCTCTAACAACCCTTTAGACAATGAGGGTGACACTAACTCAGAGGGTGATTATTATCCCCTCTATCTAGTATGATATGATGATTCTAATGAGGTGGTGGTGAGGGTTCTTCTAGTTCCACCATGAGCAAGGCATGGGCTAGCATCCTCTAAGGCTAATGACTTAGAGTGATGAATATGTCTCATTTTTATTTTTGATGACACCATAGCCCCTTTGTCAGGATTTTCCTATTCAAGATTCATGTCATTTTTTGTTTCTAGTGTTGATGTGGAATTTTTTTGGGTTGGTGTATAGGAGAGGTGCTGATTTTCCTAGCACTAGGATTTATGTATTGTTTTGTTGCAGCTGCTAGTGGAGAATCTTCTTTGATCGATAGGAGTGAGGAGCTGGTGTCTCTACATTTAGGTCATGTGAATTTTGGTCTTTTACTCTTCCATGATGGCATGTAACTGACTTGGGACACCTCAAAATTTGGTGCAGATAATCTCAAAATGAAATGAAATGTAAATTTAGCTGAGCTTGATGCTTGTCGCTCCCTCGTTCTATAAAAGAGATTTTGGGCTCATTACAATGGTCAGACTTTTGAGTTTCAATAGGGTTTCAGGTGAATGCTTATCTTAGAAAAGGAATCTTAAATAAGATAAGGGTAAATAGGCTAGAAAATGGTCTTGTGGAATGATGTTCTATATGTAACAATCTTGAACTTGTTTTATATAAACTACTGATGTAGAAATGAATCTTTGTTTGGAAACAAATACTCTCCTATGTATATTTATTACAAGTTATGAATGAAAATTCTAATGGTGTTTTTATTTGTCTTCAAATGGTTATTTTTGAGTGTTGTATCATGTTCTCAGTTTTAGCTCAAGAAGTTGATTAAAATTGTTGAAGAGGGTATAAAAATTTGCATGAAATTGCTTCGGATTACTAAGTAGTGAATGTTTCTTTTGGGCAATTTTTGAGTTTTCATAGCTTGCAAAGCAGTATGAGGGTAGTTCATCTACTCCTATAATTTAGTAGTTTGTATATTACAAATTATTTCATATTTGACTCCATTGCTCCAATTATTTAGGTACTGGCCATTTTATCATTGAAATTTAGCGAGAAAATTGAGAACATAGCACACCCAACCTTGAACTTGAAATAAGAACTACACTATTTTAAAACTCTTGTTAAATGAATTGTGTGTGGAATGGAAATATTCTGATTCATAGCGAATAAATAGTCATTCACTTGAAAGATATGCCAAATATTCAGTGGGGTGAGTTTATTTGCACTCAGCTATGAATCTATCTATTATTAATTTGATATATCTCATATTGATGTAATTTGGGATTACCCTCCCTTTTTTAACATAGCCAAAATTGAAGGAGTAAGGATTACAAAATCCTAGGCTTGTTGTGTTGGCCACTAACGTTACAATTTCTTCATCATAAGAATTGGAAACTCTTTAGAGAATTGTTAGGTTCTGCTAGAAAAATAACCAATAGACCCATCAAAGTACAGGAAATTTGCAACTTAGGGGATGTAGTGTGTCACATAAAGCCACTAAGAGGAATGTAATATGCTACTTGATAGGTCACACTTATGAAGGAAATTATAGCCAATGTCATCCACAAAGTCAGAAAATCATCGTATGAAGTAATAAGGTTGTACTAGGAACTAAGGACAAAGAAAAGCAAATGAAAAAGGAAATAATGCCAATGTATGCCCCCACTTTAAAGGAATTGTGAAACACTATACTATGAGCTATTACTTTAAAGTAGCAAAAGAAAAGATGCAAAGAAGAAAGAAGGACATGAGAGCCACCTTAGAAATCCCTATGTCAAATCATTTATTTCCAAGTAAGGTTGTGTCATGAAAAAGATAGTATGTCATAGGTGAGCCAACTTAAGGCATGTCATCCACATCCCAAGCTTGCTCTTTTATATTCATGAGAGGTTAACTTCTAGTCAAAAGAGGCAAGTACAAGTGACATATGAGGATAAGGCTAACGAACCCCTTTCCCCCACTTAGTGCAGGACAAAGGTGAGCTGAATAGGATGAAGTTATGCATTAGTGAGAGGAATTAGGTGCTTCAATGCAAGAAAGAGCACCACACTTTGTGAGATGTTTGAAGTTTAGTTTTTGAAGGATTAGATGAAAAATGAGAGAAGGGAGGTAACCCTAGATATTTCTTGAAAGAGTATGATATGTCAATTTGCATCATGTTTACATTGCATCCATGTGTAGGAGGGATATGGTAGCCAATACCATAACAATCTTCCAAGTTAAATGAAGGGGTTGTATGGTTCTGAGAAGGATTGGTGTCTATAAAAGAACACAAATCCTTTTAAGTGTTATGTGTTGTTCCATGAGGGATGGGAGGTATATAGCCCCCATCACCACCATTGGGTAATGTTGTTGATGTAGAACCAATTTGAGCATATAAAACATAGGGTTGTTTTAATTTAGGTTGTGAGATTTCATACTCTCCTACAAATGGATTTGTAAGACTCCAATCGTTACTAGAACTTGTATCTGAAAAATGAATTGTTTGTATATGAATCTTTGGACCAAGAGGGTGAGATTTTGGGAATTTTATTTAAAGGAGGTATAGAATCTAATGACCCCCAATTATCATGAAAGAGTTTTGTTGTATGTGAAGGATTAGCATCAACTTTGATAATTTTTGATCTAGGAATGAAAGGATTAGGGGAGTCAGAAATTTTGTGATTAGTTGATTCATAGCTGCATTCATCTACGTCAACTATGTATATCTTGTTATTGTACTCAAATTTCATTGTACAGTGAAGGGTAGATGGGACTCTTTTCATAGAATGGATTCATGGTCTCCCTAGGAGAAGATTGTATGGAAGGGGTCCTTGCATGATATGGATAGAGGTAGGCAACACTACTCATTTGACCTCGATAGGTAATGTGATCATCCCTAGTGGTTTCCTATTTGTTGAGTCTCAAAAATGCAGGTTTGAACCACGAGAGGTTGCCAAGCTCTCACAATGCTTTAGACCAACTAACAAGGCCAATTGATGCAATTGTATCTTTTGCTCTTCAGGCTTTGCAAAACCTAGGCGGGTGCACCTATGTGTATGTTGTAGATTTAAGATGTGTTTCCTAGTTGATCAATCTATCTAGAATGGAAAAGGGAAGTGGATAGATAAAATAACTACACCTACTCCTACTCCTACTGCACAAATGAAAGGTTTTTGAATAAATTGTTTGATATCAATCTGTATCTTTGGGTTGTGGTAGATCAGTGCCTTCTATCCAAATGGGCAATGGAGTCAAAAATAATATGTGTTTCCTCTTATTGGCTTAACTCTAGTTGTTAGGCACTCTGAAAATTCTAAGGCTGGCATAAAACTTTACTAAGTCTATGACTTGCATAAACAGTGTTGGAATGTTCCTCTATCAGGTTCTTCTTTAACTATCCAAAAGAAATCTCAAAACCACTATGATTTATTAAGAGATTTTAATTCTGGCTTGCAGACACCAATTAGTCAAATCACACAAAATGGAATATATCTTGATAAATCAGGGAATATGCTTGATATGCTGATTTAAATGATTAAAAGACCTCAAGTTGGAGACAACCAAAATAAAGAGTATGAATTAATGCAACACAACAATTGGACACCAAAGAGAAATTCACCAGTTTAAAACATTAGTCTTCATTGTTTCTACTTCAAGAAAATTTTGTACATTATTTCCATCCTAGTCCCTCCTTGGGAAAATTCTAACTCCTACAGTCTAACTACTGCTTTTTTCTCTATCTCCTTTCTATCGCCTTTACAACTGATTTTTCAATTATTTATACATTACACATCAAGGGTCGTGACCCTTCATTTTTCTGGTTATGGCCATTTACATTCAATGGCTGAAACAAAATATTTAATTAGTTGCCTATTAGTAAACTAAATATTTTAAACTATAGTTGAGCTTTTAATTTTACATTATAACTTTTCCCACCTTTGATTTTATATTTTATCCACTCCTTATATTTCACTTAAAATATTACTGTGAACTTCCCTTTGTATTTACCACTCTATTGTGGGTTTTGAATTTTCTACTCGTGGTTTGGTGGTATCCGGCCCCACACTGACCGTCGTGGTCTCCATCACTGCTTACCACTCTACCATGAGATTCCTTTTGTCCAACTGTAGTATCACGGTGTCTAACATTTTCTATCACCGTGGTCACCATGTGAACCAGTGGCAGTACCGCGGTAACCGCTACCTCTGACTATCGCTGACCATTACCTGTACACCATTGTCAGCCTACTAACTGCTTACGGTTTACCGCACTACTACGGTGTATGAAATGATGGCCGATGGTAATGCGGTATAGTGTCCTGACTATTGCTTTGTCATTGATTTACCGCCACCATGCTATTGCGGTCACTGGCTTGACCACCAGTGGTACCGCAGTAAGACCTTGGCTGCCTTCTCTGATCGCTCGCCATCGCCTTCGCCGGTTGCTAATGGTTTACCACGCTACCACAGTCAATGAATTGATTGTGCACAGTAGCGTGGTAAACACTTCATGCCTATTTCAAACTGCTACTACTATACCACAAGCCGCTTAGTGGGAGGCAGCGGTAAAGTAGTAAGTGACATAGGATGTGAATGTTAAGGTAGCGGTAAGGGTACAAGGCATATATAAATGGAAAGAATGATTTTTTAATGGAAAATATAGCTAATGAATTGGAATTTAAATGGGAGTAAAGTGGTAAATGAAATATTATGAAAATATAGGAAAATGTAGGGTAAAAATGAAGAGAATCCCTTAAGTTTTTTATGGAAAATATTAAATTCAAACGAGAAAATCTTAGGGTTTTTCATGGAATTTTTTAGTTCTAACAGTGGCTCCATCTGGGGATGAATGATTGTGAGATCATTACAAGGATCCAGATCTTTGGGTGAGTGGACCAAACATTATGGATAAGAGCAAGTGGAGATGGAAAAATGATCCTAAACTACTGTACATGGAAAAAGATCAAATAAGGATTTCCAGGATTGTCCATGTACTAGCAATTTCCTATATCCTTTACTTCCTATACTACTGTTCATGGAAATTCTTATGAGAAATTTTTCTTCAAAAGTTGTCCATGCACTGGCAACCCTTGATCCTCTATGACTTTTAAGAGAATTTTTTTTTTTAGAAACTGCCCATGTATAGGCAACTCCTATTCTTCACCACTCATGTTTTGTAAATAGTATGAATCCTCTCCTTGCTTGCCAATAATAAAAAAAGGTCCTAACCACAGTGCCTCAAATTTTCCATGTTTTCCCTTCTCTTGGCACCTAGCATTCCACATCAATACCAGATCATCCTTTTCAAATTTTCTATTTTTTATCTTTTTTTCGAACAAATATTTCATTTGTACTTGTAGTTTCATGTTCTGGTTTTGAGCTACTCTCCTTATTTCATCAAGTTCTGCAAGTTGCTCCATTCTCTCCTCCATTGGTTTAGGAACATCTATATCTTCTTGAAGGATAAATTTGTACACTGACAATAAATTTTGCAAAGGCATCGTAGCTTGCATTCCATAGAGTAATTCATTTGGGGACTTCCCAATTGTCTTTTTGATGGTAATTCTATCTGCCCATACAACTAACCTTAACTTTGAATCCCAAGCTTTTTTGTTCTTACTGAGCATCCTTTTTATGATTTTTAAAAGACTCTTGTTGCTAGATTCTGCCTGACCATTAGCTTGTGGATGATATGGGGTAGAATAAGAAACATTGATACCATATGTCTTACAAAACTCTTTGAAGTCATCGGACCTGAAACACATGCCATTATCTGTAATCACTCTCAATGGTGTACCAAATCTAGTAATAATGTTATCCATTAGAAAGTTGATCACAACTTTACTTGTTGCTTGCTTGTTTGGGATTGCCTCCACCCATTTGGTGAAGTAATCGGTGGCCACTAGTATCCACCTATGTCCTCCACTCGATTTCTCTTGCATTTCCCCAATGAAATCAATCCCCCATTGGTGAAAAGGGGCTTCAACCTACATAGGTTTGAGTGGTAGAGCTCCCTCATACTTCATTTTCCTTGAGAACTTCTGGCATGCCTCACATTTCCTTACATATGAAAATGAATCATTGAAAAATTTTGGCCAGTAATAACCTGCCCTGAGGATTTTATGTGCAGTTGTCTTTGTTGAATAATATCCTCCACAGACTCCTTCATGCATTTCTTTTAGAACATGATCAGCCTGCGATTCATCCAAACATAACAACAACATTCCATCTCCATTTTTCTAGAATAGATCTCCTTCTATAAATACATATTTAGAAGCCTGAATTTTTAAAGTTCTTTTTTGGCTATCACTTAGTCATTCTGGGCATTTTGTGTTCCTAAGGTAATGCATGATGTCTGTGTACCAGGGTGTATGTTCAATACTTGCAATTGCATTTCCTTCTCTTTGTACATTGCAAATTTGATTTGCCTCAATGTTTGTTTCTGCCATCAATTTGGCCAATCGTTGGCCTCTTACCAATTTAGTAATTTATATTTCCATATCAAATTCTTGAACTTTGTTAATCCATTTGCACCTTTTCCCTATCACTTCTGATTGTGTCAAGATGTCTTTGACTACTACATGAGGGACATATGCAATTACTTTGGCTCCAATAAGATACAACCTGAAAGCTTTTGTGGCCTTTACCAGTGCAAAGGCTTGTTTTTCCATTATGTCATACTTCAATTCTGATCCCTGTAAAGATTTACTAAAGAAAGATATAGGTTGCTCATGACCATCCTCATTTTTCTATAACATGACAACAACTATTGTATGCAGGGAAGCAAACGAAAATATCTAAAAAGGTTTTGTGAAATCAGGAGATTTAAGGATAGGGGCTTCCTTAATGGTTCTTTTAATGGATACAAAGGCTTCTAATGCTTATGGGGTCCATTCGATCTTTTGCCCCTTTTTTAACATTTTTTATATGGGTTTGATAATCTCAGCAAAGTTAGATACAAACCTCCTAACAAAATTAATTTGTCCAAAGAATGACTGGATGGCTTTCACATTTTTAGGGATAGGAACTTTATCTATAGCCTCAACTCTCTCAGGATCTATCCTAACTCCCTCTTTTGATACAATGTGTCCTAAGAGCTTCCCCTCTGTAACAACAAAATGACATTTCTTAGGGTTCAAACTAATGCCGTATTCTAAAGCTTTAATGAATATTTTTTCAAGGTGCCCTATATGATCTTCAACCCTTTTTGAGTAAGCCATGAGGTCATCTTGATACACCACCATTATAGCATTGATTAGATCAGAAAATGCTAAGTCCATAGCCCTTTGAAAGGTTGCGCCTGCATTAGTGAGACCAAAAGGAGTTCTCACATATACATATGTTCCCCATGGGGTTGTGAAAGTTGTTTTATACTGCTCACATTCCTTGACCTTAACCTGGTTATAACAAGAAAATCCATCCATCATAGATAGCAACTCACATCCAGTTACCTTATGCAATATGGCTTCCATGTTAGGAAGTGGGTAGTTATCTTTAAGAGATGCTACATTTAAATTTCTAAAATCTACACACAGTCTTATATCTCCATTTTTCTTTCTGACAAGAACAAGGTTTGATACCCATGTTGAGTGCCTCACAGGTTTGATAATACCTCCATCTCTGAGCTTGGTCAATTCTTCCTGCATTTTTGGTTCCAGAGTGGGGTTAGTGGGACTTTGTTTCTGTCTAAATGGCTTTGCATATTCTTTCAATAGAATTTCATGCTGAAATAAATCCTCCCTATATGCCTTGAGGTCTTCATAAGACCATGCGAACACATGTTTATATTTTCTTAACAATGAAATCAACATTCTTTAGACAGTAGGGCTTATCTTTTTTCCAGTATATACCTTCCTTGGTGATAGTTCGGTCCCCAAAGTTTACTTCTTCAATATCTTCCCTTTTGACTGGTGTTTGTTTCATAAGGGATCGATCACTTTCATTGTATAATCTTTCCAAAGCTACCAACCCCTTGGGAATTTTATTAGTTTTAAGTTGCAAGACCTTCTTTCCAAACACTCTCTTCTCCATTTATTTCTTCCACAAAGGCATTGAAATCAATTTCTTGAGCCTAATACTGGTCTATACACTGAAGGAATTTCAAAAGGTCAGTGTCATCATTGAAAACCTACCAACTATATATATTGTTAAGTACTGCAGGTCTTGTTTTGAATTCCACTTGGGAAACTCCTGCTAATGTGATATCATCTTGTTTTAATGCTACATTTGCCAAGAAATCTGCCATTATGTTTTTTGATCTGTCCACCCAATCAATGGAAAAAGAATCAAATAGTTCAATTGTATCCCATATCACATTTCTGTATTGTTTCATTCTTCTATTTTTTGCTATATATTTTGATCTGATCTGAGATACAACCAATTCTGAATCTCCAAAAACTGTTAAGATTTTGATCTTGTGTTTTACTGCTAAATTCAATCCATTCAACAAAGCTTCATATTCCACTACATTGTTTGTACATTCAAATGCTAACAGAAATGAATATTTATAATTTGAACCATTAGGAGATATAAAAACTATGCTAGCTCCATTACCCTCTTGGCTGCAAGCTCCATCAAAGTACATTTTCCATATTCCTTGTTGATTTTCAAAAATATTTTGATCAATTGGATCTTTGCTTTCCAACTCAAGTTGAGATAGTTCCACTCTAAAACTTCCCAAATCAACATCACAGAAGCAATTCAGTGGCTCTTGAGGAGCATATTCAACAATTTGATTCACTCTAGGTTCTCTATACAATTTTATTTCTTCTCCATTCCCTAGTATGGTGGCATATGATAAGTCAAACTGTACATTGCCTCCCACTACAACAGTCCATTGTCTCGATAGAAGCATCCCAAATTGGGGTGGTGTG